>JAKSZP010005336.1:0-223431 GCA_022478985.1 Massospora cicadina
CCCTTCCACAAGAGTTTAGCCCAAGGTCTCCATCTACAACTGGACAGCGGTCCTCTCCATCAACTGCACCAAAAGAGCTCCCTGTACATTCGGTTGACCCTGTGTCTCAGGTTACACCCTCTTATGAGATGCTTCCTGATGCAGCTCAGTTGTTATGCCTCTCTGATACGCAGTCTGTATCCCCTCTAACCTTTTGCAGCTTGAATCTTGCCTCTTCGTAGAAACTCAAGCCAGTTAACAAAAAACTTACGCCAAAGGCTGTTGAAGCTAAAACGCCTGCTCTCATGATCAAAGCGGTAGCAGACATTCCACCAGTTATCCCCTGACCTAAGAAGGACCAGCTAATCAAGGGTGTCAGCTAATGATCATTGACAATATAAAGTTCACCCTCTTACCTGATGCCCCTTTGGAATGCATAGACAAACCCTCTAATGACGAATCTGAAGGGAAAGGTGAGGCGCCGGCTATTATTTCTAAGAGATCCAATGGAAGTGCAGATACCGGATAGGTTGAGGCCAGAAATAATAGATATGGTTATGATACCACGACAAACCTATCTTTATTTTTTTAGTACTAGATGGTGACAAACCTATCTTTAACGGTTGGTGAAGTGTTCAGAGGTAATTGATACCGCCAGTGATGCTCACCAGCTTGTCAGTACAGTGATCCAATCTATCCAACAAGTTCTTCTTCAACTTTTTAAAGATAGATGCCCTGCGATGGCTCAACGCCTTGCCTCCTCTCTCCGTTTAAAGAAGGTCCTTGCCCTCACCCCTACTTATGATATACTATAACAAAGGTAGAGATTGTCATCAATAAGGCGTGGGTTTTAGCCATCCCTGATACAGGTTCTCCAGTGACGTAATCTCTTTAAAGCTCATCAATAAAATTAATTTGGCGCTAAACCTGTACTATTCCCATGAGTATAGAACTTCATGGCCCAACAACACGCGAGCTATTGGAGCCAACTCATCTCTACCCATACATATTGGAAAGCTCCTTCTGTTTGCCCCCGATGTGGCCTTGGAAATAAATCATACAACATGTCCATCGGCACTCAGTTCATGATTGAGTATGATATGATTATCATCATGAAACAGGGTTTTTTCCCTTCTCAATTACAAAGTTCCCTAGTATTTACAAATGAGGATCCTAAGAAGAAAGAATACACATGCGTCGTTGATTATCCTTCCTAAGTCCTCACTCTTACTTATACCACATCGAGCAGAAACACAAAAAAGCTGCCTGACTCTGTGGATGGTTCAGAGGGCATTCCATTGTATGCGCCATAGGAGGTAGTAGTCAAAGCAGGTGAACAAAAAGTGAGACATTAAAATTACTATGAAAATCCCCTGAAACTGCCTTCTGCACTTAACTAACATTGATGAAATCAGCCCTGTGGAACCTCAAGTGTTGCCAGGTATCCTAGATCCTGCCTACCAGCGACCCATCAATCTTCTGTTGGGGCAATGTTGAGTGTTTGACTAGACCTAATCGTCAGATATATGATCATATCAGATATCAGCGATTATGGTTCAAGTTTATCCTAAGTATATCTGAACTTGGGAATTGCGGCCTAGCAATTTCACTTAATTATATTCAACTATGATGACATATGCTTGAGGGCTTTGTTGGTTAGGTTGGACTTAGATTTTGTTTTGACTTAATGACTCGAGCATGTGGGCTACGTTGGTCTATGTCAAAATTAGTTTGTAATATTGGTCAAGTTTTCAATTGAATTAATTACTAATTAATGGTACTAATTGCCTTGGCATGTGCTGCCAATTGCATGTGAAAGTGAATTGGTTCAGCTATTTTGAAGACATGACAAAATGCTATATTAAGAATGATGACGGTGTTTACATTAACCCTGAGGCTGAGCATGATGCCTTGAGTCAAAGTATATGTAGATGTTCTTAAAAACTTTTTACATTATTAAATGCCACTGAATTTAAGTCATCATGGGTAAGATGTGGTGAACATCAAACCCTATAAATAACCCTTAAGTTGACATTATTAAGATATAATCAACTACTGGACTTGTTTAAATTTATTTTATAAACTTTTTTGTGTTTAGTAATTTCTTTTGTATTAGTTGGCTTTTACTTGGGATCAGTAAGATCAGGGCGGCGTGCCATCATCCAAGTAAAAATGACAGGGAATATGAATTAAATACTACCAAGAAGCTATAATTTAAATTCTAATCACCATCCTGTCTGTTGTCTTCACACAATAGATTCTCAAAACTGCATTTCACACCTAAAGAAGAACCAGCCCTCTGAAGTAGAACCCAAAGTTCAACAGGAATCTTACCAAGAAGGATATGGTCATAAAAAAGCATCAGGAGATTGGAAAAGCCCTGATGATTCCAATCGAGGACATCCAAAAGTCCATTATATTGGATCTATGTTTGATCTGGGACTACCTATGGATCAATTGATATAAGATTTGACCCATGCTTAAATTTCTGAGGATCTAACCCGCGCTGGGCTTAATAATGTTCATTCTTTACTGGAGTCTTATAGAGATATCTTTCCCAAATCTGATACTTATTATGGACATATGAAGGGTTGGACTCATGCCATTGATGTTAGTGATGCTCAGCCTATTCAATCCAAGCCTTATTGGAAGTCTAAGATTAAGGAGTTCCAAAATGAGGATGAAGCTGAAACGGTTGCTGGATGAGGGGCTTCTAGTGCCTTCTCAAAGCTTTTGGTCATCCCCTCTTCTACTGATAACGAAGAAAAATGTAGTTAATAGGTAGTTATGGACTACCGCAAATAGAACAACCTCATAAAGAAGGATAGCTATCCTATCCCCACATTGATGACGCCCTAGCCCAATTCTCTGGCTCTAACTACTTTTCCGAAATGGACTTGGCTAGAGGCTATTGGCAAATGGACCTTTCTCCCCAAGACCAGGAGAAATGCGCTCTTATCTGCAGTGAGGGTATCTTCTAACCTACCCAACTACCACAAGTGTTGTGAAACGCGCCCACCAATTTCAAGCAAGCAATGGATCATATCTTGCAGGACCTTAAAGTAAGCTGCATCATCGTCTATCTTATTAATATTATGGTGTTTTCCAAGACCTTTAATGAGCATCTTACCCACTTGAAAAGAAGTGTTCCAATGCATGCGAGCTTCCAACATTAAATTGAAGCCATCAAAATGTAAGTTCTTCCAGTAAAAGCTGTATTTCCTTATACACGCCATCTCTCAAGATGGGATTCAACCTTTAAAAGCCAAGGTCGCAGCTATATCTAAAATTCGGCGCCCAAAACCCTCCATGACATCCAGGTATTCTTGGGCATGATGGAGTATTATCATCAGTACACCCCCAAGTTCGCCCAGTTGAGTGAGCCCTCAACCGTCTCTTTTATATAAAGAACACTCCCTTTCATTGGGGTGCGGAACAAAAAGCTGCATTTGAGACCTTGAAGACCATATTGCAAAAAAGGCTGATCCTCTGCCACCCTGACTATGGCATGCCCTTTATGCTATTCATGGATGCCTCTGATTACGCTGTTGGAGCTATCTTGGCTCAGTTGGACGAGCATGGGATTGATAATCCTGTTTCCTATTTGTTAATTTTTTGGCACAACAGTTTGATTCCACTGAGCTGGTTTACACAGGGTATTGTCCACTGAGCAGCCAAATCGGACAATATGTGGATCGCTGACTCTAATAAGACTCAATTTATATTATATGGAGCAATTGCCCCAATTGACACTTTAATATAATCTAATAAATGCAGACTTATCTTCTGACTACAAAAAAACCTCTCCCTCTCAATCTTCCGCTCAATTCTTATTATGGTATTCCAAGTTGAATGCATCTTCTGCTTAGTAAACTCCTATTTGTTTCCTTTTTAAGAGTTTTTGTATATCTCAAGGTTTTGGCAGAATTCCCTCAATCACTGAACTATCAATACTTTGATTCACATTATATCCTTATAACTTTTCTGTTTAATCTCAAGATTGCCTCGACTCTAATTTCTGATCTGCTATAATGTATAGCTTATTGTCCAGTCATATCAACTTCTTGACATTACCCCCCTTTGATTAGATGATACGCTCCTATTGCTTATATTCTCAAAGGAACTTTGCTTGAACTCAGTTTATAATCTGACCACCTGTGGGTTCTTTAATGGTGTAGGCATCAATACCAGCCTTCTTAATTATTTTAAATAGCCCAGACCAGATGTTAGTGAGCTTGTTCTTCCACCCAAATCTGTGTTGGTCATGGAACAAGACATTTTCTACAGAAAAATGTAGAAATCCACTACGTCTCTTCTGGTCAGCCACCTGATCACGAATATTCTTAGCCAAACTGGTAGAATAGACTTCCATTTGTAGTTTGATCAGTGTTTCTGTTAGATTTGTCAAATACCTGTGTGGTTCCACACTAATGGTGTCCTCTACACACAAGTAAAGCAGGGCAGATAGAGCCAGATGTCCACTATAGAGAAGTTGGAAGGCACTCTTGCCGGTTGATGATTGGTAACTGATAATATATGCAAACACATCTGTGGGTAGGAGGGTACTTCATTCTGAGGGTTAATCTTTCATTAGCTTATGTAGTATGTTCACTAACGTTCTGTTGACCCGTTCCACCATTCAATTCAATTCCAGATGGTAGGTTGTAGTCAAAACCCCACGGATCGCCATCAACGCATTCAATTTGGGCAAGATATGCAAGGTAAAATTGGTTCCATTGTCCGTTAATATGAACTGTAGGCAGCCATGTTTTTGTATAACGCACTCCATAATAGACTTGGCAGCAGTGACCACTCCCAAGTCATTAATCACCCTGGCTTCCACCCATCTCATCAAATGATCAATTACTATGCTTATATACTTAAATCAGTTTGCACCAGTTGTTAAAGGCCCCACTACATCAAGGGAAATGGTATGCTAGGCAAACTGAGGCTTACCCAGCTGGTATGTGGTATTCTTGTGTCTGGGCTTCTCCTCTTGACACTGATGACAACAGCTTACCATTTCCAGAACATCATAATGCATGCTCTCAATAGTTGCGGGGTCACAAAAACTGCAATGTTTTCTGAAACTCTCTGTGTCCTACCACCTGATGTGCATCTATAATAATTTTGGGTCTAGCGGAAGGTTTAAGAAAATGCTTCTTCAAGCCCCCAATCCAATTATATAGTTCCCCATTGCGTTGGAAAGTATCCTGCCTAAGCCCATATAGCACTTTGATCACTTGCAGCAGCTTGTCATGGTATTTGTCCACCACCATCTTCTCATACATAATTTCAGCCAAATCCACCATAATAGCAACCATTGGTAGTCATTAAAGACAATCCACATTATGATGTTTTGCTCCAGGACAGTGTAAAATCTCAAAATCATATGCTTGGAGCTTAAGCGCCCATCGTGCAAGCCGTCCTTCAGGCTCATGGAGATTTTGTAGCCTGTGCAAGAAAGTATGATCTGCTACCACTTGAAATTTTACCCCGTGGAGGTATACTTTAAATTGTTTATGTGCATAAAATTACTTCTAAACACTCTCGCTCAGTCACAGTGTAATTCCATTCATAAAAGTTTAAGCTTTGGCTACAAAACGTGACAGGGTGCTCTACACCGTTATCATCCTTATGAGATAATAATGCCCCTATGGCGGAAAGCAATGCATCCATTTGTACTATAAATTGTTTTTGAAGTTGCCATATTTTTAATGGGTGTGCTCACCAACATGGTTTGTAATACATCAAAGGTGTTTTGGCGTCGTTATGTCCAGTAAAACTTGCATTTTTTTAACAACTCAAAGAGCAGTGCCCCAATACAACTGAAGTTAGGAATGAACCGCCAGTAGTAACCAACCATCCCCAAGAACACTTGGATATCACGTTTATTACCTGGCCAGATCATCTTGCTTATCACTTCCACCTTCGCTGGCTGCAGTTTAAGCTCTTTTAAATCACTACAAACCCAAGGTATTTTAATTGCTTTTTAAAAAAATTGACACCTCAGAGGTTTGATTATGATATTGGCATCAGAGAGTCAGTGGATCACTTGTTCCAGATGGTCAAGATGCTCTGTAAACTTTTGAAAGAACATATTGATAACATCAAGGTATAATAATACGCAAGACAGCTTCAAATCGCCCATATTTGTATCCATAGCACGCTGGAATGTAGCCAGGGCGTTGCACAAACCCTGTGGCATACGTGTAGGCTGTTTAACCCTTCAAAGTGATTATAGCGCATTTCTCCCGTTCCGCTGATGACAATTCAATCTGCCAATAGCCAGATATCAAATCCATGGTGAATATAATTAGCCCCTCCAAGTTGATTTAATGTTTTGTCAATCTGCGGAAGGGGGTAAATAATTTTCTTCGTTACACTATTTAACTTTTCAATAGTCAATGACCACCCAGTTTGTGCCATATTTTTTATTTACAATAATCACAGGCGATGCCCACGGACTCTTTGATGGCTCTAGCATCCCTTGTTTGATCAATTTATCTATTTCATTGGAGAAAACCTCTTCCGCCACCTTTGAGCATCGAATAGGCAATGATCAAATGGGAAGGTGATCCCCCATTTTATATCTAATGCACCACCCCTTGTGTGCACCCCAAATCATGATTGTTAAATGCAAAAATATCTCAGTGTTTTTCAAATAAAGCTATCGCCTTATCTTTCTGTTCTGCTGACAAACCAGTTAGCGCTTCCTGTGGAACCACTGACATTACGCTGAATGATGGATTTGCCAGTAGGCCAAAGTCCTCCCATGATCCAAAATAATGAACTTGATGAACCTTGGCAATAGGGGCCAATTGTAGATAAGCCACCACTAAGTGCCTTTGGATCATCATTGACTCCTTCTGTAGGTTCGCTAGCAATACCTTCACTTCCCCATTTCCTGGTAACAGTAGCCCTGGAGTCACATGGGGTTCAAGCCGTGATTGCTGGTATGGTCCCACAATTTCCCTGTATAGCCCTTCAGTGACATCTATTTTGAGCTCAGTTCCTATTATGCACTAATGCTTAGAAGGTAGGCTTAAAGCGCTCACTTCTTGTAGCGGAATACCTTTATACTCATAGATTTGGTTGGGAGGGCTCTGGTTCTCTGCTTCATTTTCCAATATTGGACAGGAATCACCCCATTACTATACGCCAAATTGATATAACTGAAGCGGAATGGATCCATTAGGATTCCATTAGAGGTAAAGTAAATGGTAATCTGTTGTCCCAAAATACTAATAATTTCTCCCGCCATATTGCCCATGGCTCTAAATCTCCTCATGAACGAAACACCAATCAGCATATCATAGTTATTATTTGGAAGAACCACTGTTGGAGCGGAATCCCTAATCAAACCAAATCGCAAAGGCAACGCGCTGTAAGCTCCTTCATACACATTGCTCTGTGCCCCTGTGGTCCCATACACTACTCTGTGATCCACATCTGGCTTCAGCGGAAGCCTAGCCACGAGCTTGGTAGAAATTATATTAACTGGGTACCAGTATCTATAATAGCTCGGATTTTTGTGTTCTGAACAAAAATATCACAGTAGGTGCACTCTAAATAAGAAGAACCGTTTTTGTTTATTACATAAACGTCCAAAGGCTTTTTGTTACTCAGAAAGGAGGATATGCCCATACTGACATGAGGATACTCCATAGCATTTTTCAAATGGAATTGCTACGTTAACCCCCACTAGGGAGGCGACGTCCATTAAGGGTCCCGCATTACTTATGCTATTTTGTTCCAGGATCTGCCATGCATACGGCTTCTGCACATCATGGTAGCACAGAGCTTGAGGGTGAATAATCACTCACTTGAACAGAGGCTGAGATATCCGATTGAAGCTGTTGGTATAACAAGTTGTCAGGTTGAGTTCTGAGTCCAACATGAAGAGACTCTTGAGAATCGTTAGGGACAATAAAATTCGAATTAGTGGAGGTAGAGCATCCCATCTCTACTCCGCTCAAGCTTTTCCTTATGTAGCGGGTTAGGAGGCACATGATCTATACACTTCTTTGGATTGGGTGGCGTTCAATCCAAATGTGGCCCTGGACCAAAAAGCATCCAACTCAGGAAGTCAGAGCTGGGAAAATTCGCCATTTCAAACCCTAATTGCATCTGCAGAATGATGTCAGGCTTATGCACGGCGTGGATGGTGATCTGATGGGATGGGGAATCTTTGCAAATGATGTGTTGGGCAGTGTTCAAAAGAGATCAGCTGAGTAGGAGCTTATTCCATACTAGCAGAGCACTATTTATGGGAGGATGTCGCGGCCCTGAAGGGCAGTTGCATCTTCTATGAGAAAAATGGAAAAATTGAATAAAGGGAAAAGTTGCTTGCTAATAAGAAAATATTATTTTATTAAAAACATTAAGTGTATTGGATCAAAATCATGAGCTCAACCAGTGAGCTTGGTGCAGCGTTGGTGTCATTCTCATCCCTTTCCTGGTCCCAGACCTTGCTGTTGATGTGCAGCGTCGTGGGAACAGTGGTACAAGAATACGTGGAAATGATGAGGCATGGCGGTCAGGTTTGGGGATGGGCTTCTGCAGGCCTGTCCCAAGTATTTTCAGTAAAATGGCTCTTACTGCCCAATTCGTTTGTTGCATATTGGTGCTTACCCGCCCATTACATTAGATGCAACTAAATACTTTTTGTCAGTCCTGTGGGGGCCCCAAGAAGAGGTGGTAGTTCTAAGAGGGGAGGAATGGTATCGTTATGTGTTGACAGTGGTGATGGTGAGTTTCTCACTAACTTTCATAATAAGAGAGGTGGTTCAAGTGTGTGGCGTGAGACCTGTAAAGATGGAGGAATGCCAGGGAGGTTCTACATCTCCAAAAGGTCGATCTGCTTTGCCCATGGAAGCTTTGGAAAATATCCAACAAGTGGTGTCACGGATTCATTTTCAGGCGTGGTTGGCTCAAGCAATGGGAGGGGAGACCCCTTTCTCACTGCTGATTGCACAAATTGTGGAAGCACTTTCCTCGGATTTGACCAGGTGGGTGCAAGAGTTGGTTGAGGAGCAAGGTTGCCTCCCAGGATCCACGATGAGTGTGTCAATTGGATTGAATGGGCTGCCTGCCTAGATGAGGTGCAGGATGAAGCGTGGTCAGCTTTGCTGATGGTATGTCAGGGTCAAGGATCGGTTGAAGAATATGGGTGGATTTTCTATCCATTAGCGCAAGCAGAACAAGTCTCAGATTCGCAATCATTGCAAATGTTTAATAGGGGCTTCAAGCAGATGTTAGCCGCCATGACGGCTGCTAAAGTTCAGAGTAAGTTGGTGGAAGAAATTGCGTTGGCAGTACAGGTTGAGAAACAATTGGCCTTGGCACAAAACCGGAGGGAAGATTCTATGTCTCCAGTAAGGGGCCAGTCACCCGTGGTGACTAACAGAGGTTGAGGAGGTTGACAGGGATCACCCAGAAATTTCAGAAATATCCATGTGGGGTTTCACCAGGGAAACGGCGAGGAGTTGGGAAGAACAGGAGGTCAGGGTCCCAGGAAGAGTTATAGTCCTAGACCTTCCTTACCTGTGAATTTGCAATCTGAGAATGCTTTAAACATTAGATAGATTTCTTTGCTTTACCCTAGGCTATTTATTTCAGTGGAGTTATACTTGCATGGTCGAATGGAGAAGGTTCTGACCCTGGTGGATACAGGGGTTGAGGAAAACTATGCGGAATTCGCCTTAGCAGAACGTTTGAAGTTGGAGATGAAGAAGGGACTGGAGGTGGTGTTCACCCATGTGTCAAGACGAGCTCCCTCATGGCGTTTAGAGCCTTTGGTAGTCATTAAGAAGGACCTATCTTGGTTAAAAGAGGGTTTCTGTGCAATCAGAAACCTGGCCCATCCTGTGGTACTGGGGATGCGATGGTGGCATCATTTCCAGCCCTGGATTGATTTGCTGCATAAGGCAATTATTTTGACGCCACAGATTGGGCCTCAGATGAGGTGGAAATGGAGGTTGGGAGTAATGTCCCAAGAGGTCGCAGGAGCTTGGGTGGGATGCAGGAGGTAGAGTTACCAGCCAAATATAGCGACTTTGCTGATGTATTTGGTCCAATTGGAGACTTGCCTTTTTCCCCTATGGGATCTTTTGCATTATCATTCCAGTTCAAGGAGGGGATGGAGCTTCCCAGGGGGTGCCCGGTATACACTATTAATGAATGGGCCATGGAAGCGTTGGAGGGCCATATGAAATCAGTGTCGGACAAAGGTTTAATTGAGCCCTCTATGTCTCCAGTTATGTCTCCTGTATTACTGGTGCCAAAAGCGAGTGGCAAATTATGCCCATGCATGGATTTCCAACGTCTGAATATGGTCACTGAGACTGATCTGTATCCAATGCCCTTGTTGGAGGATATTCTTCCAATGGTTACTGGATGCACGGTGCTTACAAAACTTGACATCGTGGATGCGTTTAATCAAGTACTGGTGAGACTGGAGCACCAGCAATACACAGCGTTTAAGTGCCACTTGGGGGTGTATCAGTATCATGTGATGCCATTCGGGCTGAGGAATGCTCCGGCGGTGTTCCAGCAGATGATTGACCATGTCCTTGGGGTAATGATCAGTTAATGCTGTGCCACTTATATGGATGATATCTTAGTATTTGCGCAGTCATGGGAGAATCATGTCTGAGATGTCTGGGAAGTTATGAGGTAATTTCCAGATGGGTTTGAGATTGAAACCTTCAAAGTGCGAATTCAACTGATGTTTGGTAACGTTCCTAAACAACGTGGTTTTCCAGAATTGATTGGTAGTATGTCCAGATAACCTGCGTGCAGTGCGGGCATGGAAGGCCACTATGGATCAGATGGGGTGCAGAGTTTTTTGGAACATTGAACTTCTTTCGTCAGTTTGTAAATAATCTTTTCCAAATGGTCTTACCTCTCATGCCTCTAACACAGTATGTCTCGTTCATATGGGGAAGGGAAGAAGAACAGGCACTCGAGCTACTGAAGAGTAAGTTACTTACCACGCCTGTACTGACCCATCCGGACCCTGGGAGGCCATTTGTGGTGGAAACAGACGCCTCAAATTATGTTGTGGGAGCATTATTGCTTCAGGAAGGGGAAGACTGGTTGGAACACTCCATGTGTTACTTTAGACGCAAGATGCTTCTTGCAGAAACGAACTACCTAATATATGATAAGGAACTGCTGGCGGTGATGGCAGCCTTATGGGAATGGAAGCATCACCTACTCTATGCCCGGCATCCTTTTGTTATTCAGAAAGATCACAAAGCGTTGGAGTACTATCATGAACCCAGAAAAATGAACCAGCGGTAGGCCAGATGGAATGTGAAGCTAGTCCGTTATGACTTCCAGGTAGAGTACAGGCCAGGAGCGTCAAATGTCCTAGTGGATTGGTTGAGTCAAGATGGGGGCTTCGTGTATGAGAAGGAGGAATTGGAGGAGTTTAATACAGCCATGATATTCTAACTGAACCAATTTGTGATGATTGAGGATAGGGAAAGTGAGTTGTGGGAGGAGATCCACTGGAAGCAAGGGAAATTGGAATTCGCCCAGTGGCTGAAATCTGAGATGACGGAGGGTCAGTTGCACAGATGCCATGAGGCTTTCATGAAGAGGGGTGGGGTGCTATACCACAATTTTTATGTATGGGTGCCCAACCCATCGCTACAATGGGAGGTAACTCAGGCTTATCATGATCATTTGTTGGCAGGTCACCTGGGAGTAGAGAAAATGATAGAATTGGTGCAACGGGAGTATTTGTGGCCAGGCCTGCATAAGGATGTCAAGAAGTACGTGTGGGAGTGTGTGGTATGCTTGATGGCGAAGCCCTCAAGAAAACCGCCATCAGGTAAGTTAAATCCTCTGCTGATACCTGGGCCCCATGGAGCTCAATTAGCATCAATTTCATAATTGGTCTCCCAAAGGTGCAGGAGAAGGATGCGGTTATGGTGGTCGTGGATAGACTTACCAAATACGCTGAGTTCTTTCCATGCACTGGGAGTTTTTCAGCAAAGGACGCGGTGAGGATTTTCATTGATGAGGTGTTCTCATGGCATGGCTTACCTGAGGAAATCATTTTGGACCGAGGTCCACAATTTTTTTAAAAATTCTGGTCAAGTTTGCTGGGGAATTTGGAAATCAGGCCTGGACAGTCCTCGGTGTATCATCCTCAATCTGATGTACAAACGGAGAGGTTGAATCAGATACTTGAGCAGTATCTCCAGTGTTACGTGTCTGATTGGCAGAATGACTGGGTTTCGTGGGTTCAGATGGCCCTGTTTTCTTACAACAATCATTCTCAGTCTTCTATGGGAATGTCACCATTTTAAAAAATTATGGTCTCAATCCCAGATCGAATGGGGGATCCATGGGCGGAGTGTGTCAGGGGGCGAATGAGATGGCGCGTTCCATGTTGGATATTGGGAAGAAGTTATGGGGGTTTCTGGAGCGGGCGGTGACTCAGCAGAAGTGACAGGCAGATTGACAAAGGGTTCCAAATCCAACGTTTGAGCCTGGGGACTGGGTATTGGTGGCAGCTAAGAACTATGCTATCCCAGTTAAGAGTTATAAGCTTGGACCAAAGTTTTTGGGCCCATACTGGATTGTCCAAGCCATAAATTGGGTAGCCTTTGAGTTAAGTTTGCCAATAGGTTCCAGAGCCCATCTGGTAATTCACGCTTCCCAGCTACAAGCGTTCAAGGGAATAAGTCTGGAGCGTCCAGGACTGCTGAACCCTAGGGAAGGGGATGTGCCAGAATATGAGGTGGAATTGATATTGGATGTAAGATGGGTGAGGGGTCAGCAGCAACTTCTAGTGAAGTGGAAAGGCTATCCGGTGGAGGAGGCGATGTGGAAGACAAAGGACTGTGCACAGTGCCCTGAGAAGGTCCAGGAGTTTTGATCTTTACAGGGGGTGATGTAACGTATCAGGAGGCACCTGATCTATACATTTCTTTGGATTGGGTGGCATTAAATCTGAATGTGGCCCTGCCCAAAAAAGAGCATCAAACTTGGGAAGGTCAAAGCTGGGAAAATTCGCCATCTCAAACACAAATTGCATCCATAGATTGGCATTGGGCTTACACACAGCACGGATGGTGATCCAGTGTGATGGGGAATTTTTGCAAATGATGTGTTGGGTGGTGCTCAAAAGGGCTTAGCCGAGGAGGAGCATATTTCATACTAGCAGAGCACTATTTAGGGGAAGATGTCGCAGCCCTGAAGGGTAGTTTCATCTTCTACAAGAAAAATGGAAAAATCAAATAAAGGGAAAACTTGCTTGCTAATAAGGAAATATATTATTATTAAGAGCATTAAGCAGACAAGATCAAAATCATGAGCTCAGCCAGTGAGCTTGGTGTTGCGTTGGCGTCATTCTCAGCTTTTCCTGGTCCCAGACCTTGCTGTTGATGTGCAGCGTCATGGGAACAGTGGTATGAGAATACGTGGCAACAACGAGGCATGGCGGTCAGGTTTGGGGATGGGCTTAAGCAGGCCTGTCTCTAGTATGATCAATACATGGCTCTTACTGCCCAATCTTGTAAGTTGCATATTGGCACAAATCCGCCCATTACACCCTGCTTAGTCATCCTAGATGGCATCACATACACCTGCTGGTTGCCTGATCAATTAACCACATAATGCCCTTTTTGTCTGCATGAGAAGCAAGCATTCATAAAGGGTTTACATCTATAGTTTGCAGCAGAAGGACCAGGTCAAAAATTAGCTAAAGTATTTAAAGGTCATGGATGAGGCGGCTGATTATACCTATGGTGAAAAGGGTCTGCTTACATATAAGGTGGATGAATATTTCCCAACGGCTTATAACTTGGTCGTGACTGTCCATATCTTAAGGAGTATTCCACGGTGAAATCAGGGTCCTTCCACTCCACATTGGGAGCACTGAACTGGCGGAGAGATGATGTATAGTGTTCACAATTCAAATAAGCCCTGCGCCTTCATCCAATAAATGAGACATAGCATTATGCAATTTGCAGTATGGTTTGACTGCCGCCTTCATCGCTATGCCTACATCCTCATAGGATAAAATGTTGGCTCCTATTAACACATGTGCTTCAACCATGAATCTCTCAGAGAACTCCAACAAGGTCTCATTTCAGTGGAACTATAGGGTCAGAAAGTCAGCCTTTTGCTGAGCTATCTTAGCCGCGCCCCTAAACAGCCAGAGAACATTTGCTTTTACCTCTTGATAAGATACTGCTCTACTTTGGAGGTAACAGCTAACTTGGGAGCACGCTCCACATCAAAAGCGGACAGCAACAGTTTCAATTCATGCCAATCTGAGACCCCTTCCACAGCAAATTCAAATTGTTCAAAATAACCATGCATATTCCCATCACAAATGAAGGGCGGTAACTTCTCAATCCAAACTAATTAGCCTTGCTCCAGGATCCGGCCATGAGGAACAGCCAAATTAGGTTCCAAATGATCAGGGTAAACATCTTCTTGTGAACTATCATAAGGACTAGTGGATGGAGGCGAATCCTCCAAAGTGACTCAGAAGAAGTTGGGTTTCAAGGAGGAACTGCCGTGACCCCCAAGGGATACTCACTGGCTGATCCATAGCATTCCTCTCCCAACTCACCACTTACTGCATCTTTTCCCCCTGTTCCAGCTTTTTCAGCAAACTGTTCATTTTTTCCATTCTGCTTTAACCAAGTAACACTGACATCAGCCATCTTGCACCTCCTGTTGAAGTGTCTTGTACTGATTTTGCAAATTGCAATGGAATTTCAATCAGAGTCCAGCTTACGATCCACTGCCTGAAGCCATGAGAGAATGTCCTCTACTGTGATTTGCATTCTTTGTGCTGCCATCTGGTGTCACGCGCTTGTCAGTTGGCATCATCTATTTGATTATTAAGGGCATCTCGCTTTTGCATCAGCTCCTTGTTGGCCCATTGAAAGGTATCCAGCTGCACTTTCATATCTATATACTCTACCATCTTGATTAATGGATGTGTTATTGCTTGACTGCGCTCCGCCTGACTAACAATTTTCAATTGTGTAACCTGACCTACCAACTGGCGATATCTGAGGGACGTTGACAATTAGATGAGTGCATTGTCAGCCATCCACTGATTACTCCATTCAATGCAAAGTTGACTGAATTCAGCTGCCATAGAGTCAACGTGATCCGTTATCCAACGCACTGTCAGGGTTACCCTTTCCCTAATCTGAGCTATCACAGCTTCAATAACTTCCACCCATTCTGCCAGGTCCATCATAAACTGCTCAGATTGTTTCCCAACATGATCACTTCCTAAATCCATTCCACCAATAAACTGCGCCAAACCAACAGTTGCCTATCACTTGAGGTAACTCCTGATTTAAATGTGGAACCAAAACGTCCAATTAATAGTGGACATCCCCAACACGGTGGTCCACCTATACCAGCACCCCCTGCACCTCCAAAAAAGAGTGATCAAGATGGTCAAGTAAAGGTGAAATCGCTCTGCTGCACTTGAACAAACCGTATGATATCCACAAATTAAGTATTTAGTGGGCCAGCACACACAATAGCTGGTGGATCAATGGCTGCACGTATGCGACTAAATCTTACTGGTTCTGTGGGTACTAAGCCAATGAGACAGCCTCGTGGTAGTCATGTCAAGATAGGACATATACAATGTGTAGTGGTTTTCATGGTCCCATTGATTGTAAATAAACTCATAGCATGCTCTCCTACCTAATCTTTGTAGAGTCGATACCCCCACAGAATTCATTCTATATTCCCCTGAAACTGCTGAGGGGTCACGTTTGTAGAACAGCCCTGTTGATCTGTCGCCAACGCAGAATAAGTTTCTAACTGTAAATCGATCATAGCATCTTCATCTTCTGTCTCTGTCACTGTGAAAAGTGCCAGTTAATTGTTAAATGCTTCCCTAGCTTCCTCGGCATATCAAGCATGAAATCTGATCAGGTTGTGTAATAATGAGCGAGGGCTCACCATTTTGCCCTAGTGCCAATAATCTACAGTTGGCCATTAGCCCCCTGTAGTGAGCACCACTGTCAATTTTTTGGTGTAACGGTTTGACTCTGCCAAGCTGGTTTACACAGGTTATTAGCCACTGAGCAACCAAATCATATGATATGTGGATCGCCAACTCTAATAAAAACCAATATATAATATATGGAGCAATTTCCCCAATTGAAACTTTATTATAATCTAATAAATGCGGACTTATCTGCAAACTACTAAAAAACCTCTCCCTCTCAATCTTCCGCTCAACTCTTATCTCAGTATTCCAAGTCAAATGCATCCTCTGCTTAGTAATCTCCTATTTGTTCCCTTTTTAAGAGTTTTTGTATATCTCAAGATTTCAGCAGAATTACCTCAATTTACCAAACTATCAATACTTCGATCAATTTGCTTTATATCCATAAAACTTTTTCATACAATTTCGAGCTTGACTTGACTCTAATTTCTGATCCTATGTAATGTATGACTTATTGTTCAATCATATTAACTTCTTAACACTATTACAGCAAGATGCTCTCAAAAGCTGAATGCAACTACAGCATCACTGAGAAGGAGTGCCTTGCTGTCCTGCTCACTGTGAAACACTATGGCCCCTTCTTATATGGAACTTCATTCAAAGTGGTACCCAATCAAGCATCCTTAATGTGGTTGCAGCATATTAAGGACCCCATGGGATGGTTGTCTCGCTGGGCTTTGAAGCTCCAGCATTATGACTTGGAAATTAATCATTGAGTAGGAACTAGTCATTTGAACGTTAATGGGTTGATGTGGCTGCCTACCCTTCATTCAGATAATAATGAAGCCAAGAGGTTACATGACCTCCTGATGACTCCTGATGC
Organism: Massospora cicadina; assembly: GCA_022478985.1. Taxonomy (NCBI): domain Eukaryota; kingdom Fungi; phylum Entomophthoromycota; class Entomophthoromycetes; order Entomophthorales; family Entomophthoraceae; genus Massospora; species Massospora cicadina. Next base: position 16,815 of record JAKSZP010005336.1, read on the forward strand.
ATGGGGAGATGATTATGAACCTTTACAAAAAATGCTAACTCGTCACTCCTGCAACAACAAGGTGGAAAGTGGGAAGCTATACGAGAAAGTAGGGGTAAACTGGTTGCCCTATCTTCGACCATTTGAGCGAGTACCTGTTATTTTGGAGTTCCATTCTATTTTAGGGCATAGTGGGGTACAGAAGACATATGAGCGGGTTAAAGAGCGCTATTACTGGGAGGGCATCATGGAGACCATAACTGAGGTCCTGGATGCATGTCTGACCTGCAAAAAATAATTTAGTTTCAAGATTCGTTATCAATACCAACCCACTACGGCTCAACAACCCTTCCACACCATAAGTTTAAATATGGTTGGACCTCTACCCCAGACGACTGGAGGAAATCGATATATATTAGTCAGAATTGATCATTTCACCAAGTGGGTTGAATCAGTGGCTCTCCCTGCTCAAATGGCCAAGGCCATGACCACTTTCCTCAATCAGAATATTTCTGCTCAACATGGTCGCCCCCAGGTTCTTCTCTGTGATAATGGGAAAAACTTCACTCCAGAGTGGTGAAGATCCTCACTACCTCCATGGGCACACAACAGCTCATTACAGCCCTCTATAACCCCTCGACCAATGGTACTGTGGAGAGAGAAAATGGGACCCTGGTTTCTATATTATGCAAAATGGCCACTTCAGATCCCCTTCACTGGTATTTTTATACTTACCAAGTGCCCTCATAGCCTACCGTATCAGTACCATAAAATCCTCAAAATGTCTCCTTTCTGTGTATTTCATGGATGAGAACTTGGAGTGCCAGAATAAATAGTCAAAGATGTTTTCTCTGATTGGACTGACCCTGAGCAATCCATGAAAAGGTTGTTGCAGCACATCATCCAGTTACAGTCAGAAGCCATGACTAATCTGGCCAAAACAGTCACAAAAGAGGGCCAAGCGGTTAATGAGTTCTGGCCACCTCTCCCTTCCTTCCAAGTGTCAAATTTGGTACTCTACTATCACAACTGGATCAGGCCTAGAAGAAAAAAGCTTGGGTCCATCTGGGAAGGACCTTTTGTGGTTACTTATAAGCAATGTGAGGAGTGCTCCATCAAATCCCTTACTACTGGAGTTACTATCAACTGAGGTCATGGACAATTCTTGCGGCCTTATTTTCCCCCTAACACCATTGAAATGGGTGATGTCAGACAATTACAAGTCTGATATTGTACTAAGAGAAAATTCGGGTTTTAAATTAAATACCATTGGCCAAAAACCCTGGTTGATTCTTGGTGGAACCCCACGAATTATACAAAAGATTTACCCCCAATCCTTGGCCAAATCGCCTTATAACTAGTAGCCAGGTAATGCCAAATTTGCAGAAAAATTGGGGGAGTTGTTCCAAGGGTCCTCTATATCCCTTGCTAACCTAGTCCTAACAATTACCCAACGACCACCTCCTTTTATAGCCTTGGAGGGAGTTACATCAGGTGAATTTTTTCCCGCCTTCTGATTGGACTAATTAAATAAAATCCATGCCTCAAGGGTTCACCTTCCCAGCTGTCACTTCACTATCTGCCCCCGCATTAAAGCAAGGCGAGTCTCAAATAATTCAATAGGTCAACAGCCCATATTATCTAATTTGGATGTGTCTAGCTTATAATAAATTTCTTGTATGACTCACTTCAAGCTTCAAGATAATATAAATACTAAACATCCCAATATTAAGAGGGTTCACTTCTTACCCCCTTATTGCAACTAATAAAAATCTATAAAAAACCAAACATTTATTTTAGTTAAGGTTTTTATACTTTAATTAAAAAAGTGGTCAATAACCCCCTAATCTATATACCGCATTAGATAACCAACTTCTCCTGCATACTATTTTTATAAATCAGGTGTGAAAACGCACCAGCAAGAAAAACAAACCCTGTATTCCAACACAATATAAAAGGAAGTAGGTGACAGATAAAGGTACTTATAAGATGGGGCAAAGGATAATGTGAGATAAAATAGAACTTTGTTCCTGTAATAAAAGAATATGATTGAGATAGAGAGTATATCCCAGAGTATCAGTTAGTAGATCACTTTAAAGTCAATTTGTCCCAAGTTTATCTGTATGGAAATTTAACATTATCAATTGAACTCATCCAATGGTAAATAAATTAAAGTTTATGATACTTTAGCCTTAGTCCCACCAAAGCATCAATTGATTAAATAATATAATAATTATTAGTAAAATATTTAAATAAATAGATAAAGTTGGAATCCTCAAGTCAAAGCTTATTAATACTAGAAAAGGCTGACAGATATTAGACTCTTTTTTACCATTCTCATATCCCTATGAGTATCCTAAAATCCCTCAAAGGCTCATCTGATTGACATAGCTTTTCCTTTAGGGTTGATGTAGGCCAAATCCATTACAATCTTTCCCGCAGGTGCTTTAATTTGCATAAAGGTCCTATTGTACCTAGTCATAGACATTCCAATGGGCTGGACTTAAGTTACCTGAAAGATGTTGTTTTAGAGCTATTTATGCTTTAGTCATATTGACAAATGATTATAACTAACTTAATTATTATTATATAATCTTATGGCCAATACCATTGGCAAACAAATTGATAATGCATATATTCCTTATTAATGCTTAAATTTCTGGCCCAGAATGCAAACAAGATGTTGGATAAATAAAAGTTACTTAGCTTTTAGTTATATTATTATAAACAAAAAAAACTTATATCAATATAACAAAATATACTTTAGATGAATCATAAGGAACGTATGCAAATAAATCGTTTATTTCTAGTTGTGTAAAGATTTTCAAATCAGTGAAATGTTATCACCTAAGTCTTTAGCTAATATGCTATATAAATTATACTACTAGAATGTAGATTACTATAAAAGCATCATCTAAGGTGATTATATTTAAATTTGAGTTCTTTTGAATAAAAATGCAAATAAAATCAACTAAAAAGAGGATTGAAAACAAAATCATGAAGTAATTTTAAATTCTTATAGTTTATCTGAGTTAATTTTAATGGATGCACTTTGGAGTCAGCTATGTTAGAAATTTGTCTACTAGCTATTTTTTGGCTTTGCTGTTGTTGGAAACAAGTTGAGAATACTTTGTAAGCTACTCAGAGGTGGCTAGGCTATGCAACATGGATTGATTTGGAACTTAACCTTCTATGGAGTTTTAGATGGTTCTTACAATTCTTGGAGGACTTAAACTAGATTCTGTCTTATAAAATTGGAGTTTTAAGCTAAAAAAGTTGTAAAAAGTACTTTATTTTAAAAAGTTTAGCATTAATTAAAGTACCAGTGGTAAATCAGGACTTTGAGTAGTTATAGGCAGATACCACGTGTGAGAGTAAAATAAATTCAGTAACATAGGAGGCGATGGCACAATCTAGGTATGGAGTTGTAGTAGATCAGAATTCATCAAAGGCTGAACTAAGATTAATAATGGTAAACTTTAAGTGGTTTCCATTATCTACCATCAAGAAACCAATAGATAGTAAGTTATATTAGGTGACATAAGGCTGTTAATGGGGGAAAGGGGAGTAAACAATAAATATAACCTTGTATTTATATCAAGATAATAATTTTTCAGTTAGGGCATTCTTCCCTATCTCATCAGCCAGTGGAACACTAACAGGGCGATTCACCTGGAATTTTTTAGTTGTGAACTCAGTGTTATTGAGGAAAATTTCTCAGTTCTTTAAAATATTAGTAATTATGGCCCTTAAGACTGATAAAACATTGATTGATAGATTAATAATATAAGTCAAGGTTGATTATAAAATATTTAATTATAAACCTAAAGTTGAGGCTTTACCTAAATAGGGTGAAGCCTGACAGAATCCCATCCAAGCCTCCCATGGTGAAAATGGTTTCTTCAGGGATGGCTAGCCTTGATATGTCCCTAACTACCAGAGGGGGATGAGTTTGGTAAACGATGGCAGTTGGGTCAGTTACTAGCTTGGTGAGCATGAGAGTCGTTTTAATCTCATAATCTGTAGTCAGTCAGTAGTATGACAAATCCCTTCATTGACACAATTTCTGACTTTGTTCGCTTTGACCAGCTTGATTCTGAAGAGTCAGGGATCCCAAAATTTTAACATCTCATATCTCTCAAGATTGGAAAGTTTCATCTCAGCATTGGGATTAGGGGTAGTGTATAAAAAAATGAGATAATCTTGATAGACTTGCTTGAGTTAAGCTTAACCTTGGGCTCACAAGGTGGTGTGGCATCTGTAACTGCAAAAAGTTTATCAAATTGGGTAAAAGATTGTGTCAAAAGTTTATGCAACCTTCTGGGTAAAAAAACTGGTTATATGGAGGTTCAACATGGTGACTGTCAAAGGCAAACTTTGGTCAGGTAATTCACATTCAACTTTACTGCAGAGATTATTCATCACATGGAGGTTTACGGCAGTAAATGTTACTATAAACTTAGATTTGGAGGCATCATGTTGACAGATCTAAGGAAAGAGTCAAGATAGCAAAGGGATTCTTTTAATTGCTTTGCCTACTTGATGTTCTGGCAGAGGCAAGGCATCTTATTTATGCCTCGCTTTAACTCAGAATGGCAGTCAGGTGGTAATTCTAAACCTTTCCTGAATTGATTGAGGTAGGGCTGGCTTTTTTGCACTAACAGAAAGCCCTATAATATTAGTAAAAATATAATTATACCTAAAATTTTTGAGAATAATTATAAATTACCAACAGAGAGAAAGTTATATTTTATGGCTCCAATTTTATTGATATACCAGCAAGGAGCTTCAGTGCAAGGAAACAAAGAGGTTGCCAAAGCATTTAAGTTTTGTGTTCTGATTCTATCTATAAAGCAGTGAGGAGCCTCAGCGTAAAGAAGCAAGTTAGTTGTGGAGGCTTTGGTTCATCAGGCCAGATTTTATTGGGAGGCTTTGGCTTGGGTGCAGAAATAAATTCAATTGTTCCCGTAGCCAATTTTAAGTTTTTTGCACAGCTTAAATTTTGGTGAGCCCTTGCGCTTATCTTCAGGCTCCTTTTCATAATCAGGCTCTTCTGCTTTCTCATTTTTTAACAATATTAAGGCCCAACCCAAGGAGGATGGGCGTCTATGTTTACACTGTGCCAAACAAAGTAATTATCATAACAATATAAAAAATCCTGATATGGTACCTCAGCGTTGAGCCTAAGCATACATATTAGAAGGGAAAGAGGGTTGGGGAATTTTGTCTATAACTGGTTTCTTCATGAGGCGGGAAAAGGTGGACAAAATGGGGGGTTGAAGCGTCAGCGGCATGGGTCAGAAGGAGATAGCTGTAAGAATTCCTTGTCAATGAGCCATTGGTGCTCATTGCCACAACACAATGAGTAAGCTGGTGCTCAGCAAAAGTAATTAGTTTAGGCACACAAATAAATGACTTGATGCACTGGTGAGCTTGAGGGTAGTGAGGATCAAAAAGTGAAGCTTTTGCCACATCAATGCACACACAGCCTGAAGAAAATGTGAGATCTTTAGTATTCAAATTTAGCATCATCAAGGAAATCATGTGAACACAAGGATGAGAACCCTCACAAAGTGGCTTTATCACTTCATAGAGGGCTTGATGGAGGAGAAAGTTTGTGGGGCAGCAGCTGCTTTGGAAGCCTTTTTATGTGCCCTTTTACAAACTGTGCAGCTGTTGCAAGGGTGTAAAATGTGGTGGGGAGTCAGATAAATGGATATGTGAAAATTCATGCCAGTTGAAGTCAGGTTTGATTCTATTCAGCCATTTTTGGTCATTAACACATTTAAGAATTTCATGGATTGTGCCAGCACTGGGTCAGAAAAAGGAAGTGGTTGTGTGGCAGGAGCTGATTGGCCGTGCACAATAGACCATGACAACTCCACTAGCACTTGCGCTGTAATCTGCTTAGGAATAGTTTTGGTGGATGAACTCTGATTGGGAATTAGTGTGGGGGAAGCACCCATGATGGATGAAGGTGGGGAGGGAAAAATGATCCCCATTCTAATAAAATCAGTAAGTCAGCAGTGGAGCTGACGCCAGAGGGAGAAGCAGTGAAAGCAGCTTCAGCGAAAACCACTGAGAACTTTCACTTTTCTTGTCAAGATTGAAGTATATGGCACAGATGGCTCATCTGTTTTTACATGTGCCCAGAAGTAATAATCAGAGGGAAGATCTGATCACAGCATGGGGGAGGGGGTATTACAGGTGGGTGTTGCAATGAAAGGGTAGATTGTTGCAAATGCATGAGGCCCAAAAGATGATTGGCTCCATTGGGAACCACAAACTGTAGCACAGGATCAGTGCATAAGCTGCTAAACCCTCTGTGATTTTGTGGTGGTGGCTTTTGGGGGAGAGGTGGGAGGGCAAGTCAGTAAACTGGATCACCAGTGTGACCTTATCTAGCAATTAAGTTTGGATGGTTGGAATGGGTGTACTTTTATAAACTAATGGCAGCTGTGCTGCCACCATGGTTTGTGCTTCACAAGGGAAGACGAGGTCAAAGTACCCCAAGAAGGGTCAAAAATCTATAAATCTGGCAGGCTTATACATTGCTGTGTACATCTTGATGATGGCTGCACTTGCATAGGGGAATAGGTTCCCATATTTGACCTTTAGGCCAAAATGCTGTTGCTCTGAGGGAGCACCAGGGGGCTTTGAAGCACCACCTAGGAGCGTGTGAGATGATGGAATAGGTCTCATGGTGGGATATAGTGACTGTAAGAATTTGTGGGTTAGCTGAGCCAGCCCAGGAGCGTTTTGCTTCCATCTGATAAACGCCAGAAGGTGACGCACCACCACCTCACGTGAAGGCGGTGGGATTCAGTTGCATCAACATAGGCTTAAGGTTCATGGGCATAAAGATATATTGTAAAAACTTTTTTAAATTTTGGATTTTTTTCAAAATAGTGATTATATTAAAGAAAGAAGTCTGTTTATCATTTTCTATGATATTTATTCCAGAGCTTCTGGTAAACAATATCTTATTTAGAATGGCTAAATTTTGGCAACCCCATTCATTCATTTGTTATCTTAAAAGTAGGTTTTTTGGTAATTTTTGATCAATAGCATACTAGATATCTTGATGGTAAACAGCCTTTTAAGAATCTTCTATAGGCTGACCTTTAGCTCTAGCTCAGTTGATGAAGTCAAGCTTAGATAGTTTCTTCTTGGTTTAATTTAAAGCTGGAAAGATATATAAACATTACTTTTCATCATAAAAAACAGGTTCTAGAGTCCAATATCATTTGACTGAGTGATATCTTCCCAGGCTTCATTTCTCCTAGCGTCTTACATCTTCTTTTAACTTATTAATTGATTCTGTAATAAAGTATAACATTATCTAATATTTTTTTAGTACTAGATGGTCATAACATTCTCTAATCTTTACTTTATGATGCTGCCATTTTTGCTCAACAACATCTCTTTAAAAAATCTCAAGGCGTTTTAACAGGTCAAGCAAAGGTTTAAGTAAAATAGGTTTTTAGAAATGTATAAAGTCTTCTTAAATACTCAAAGGATTTCTTTGAAAAATTATCACCCATAGCTACTGTATCATGTATATGTTAGAGCAGGTGCAGCATAAGGTCAGGGTTTGGAACTTCAGCGGAGTATGTCAGGGCCTTTGTGTTTTTAAAATTGGTTAATAAATATTGTTATCATATGGTGACTGAAGTTTACAGTGGCAACTTTCAGTGCCCCCTGTAGTGAACACTGCTCTTAGCTTTTCTTCTGTTGGCACAAACAAGGGATACTTTATTAGCTAATTTGAGGTGCCTAGGTTGGACAACTTGGGTTGATTTGAAACTTAACCTTCTATGGAGGCTCACAAGTTCCTTACACTTCTCAGAGGTCTTGAGTTATTTCTATTTAAAAATATTTTACTTTTTAAAATTTGAAACTTATATTAGTTGTAAAAACGTACTTTATTTTGTGAAAGGTTAATACATAGTAAAGTACCAGGGGAAATTAGGATTTTGATTAGTGATAGGCGAATACTACATGTGAGGGTGGAAGTAGATTCAGGAATGTAGGAGGTGATGGCATAGTCCAAGTTCAGAGTTGGAGTATATCAGTATTCACTAAAGGCTGGACTGATATCAATAATGGTAACACAGTTAGAAAGTTTTTTCTTCCATTAGAAAGCAATAAGATGGTAAAGCGTATTAGGTGGCTTATGTTGTTATTGGGGTGAGTATGGAGTTAGACATTATAAATTTTAAATTCTAAGTTTTATTTGGTGAAGGCTGACCAGGGGACAGACACTTCTGATAAGTAAACTAACAAAATGAACATCAGCAAGAGGAGGGCACCCCAGTGAAGCAAACGCTATCTCCTGTTGCCTTTGAGAATGCCAAGAAAAGGAAGGGGGTTATATGTGTAGGGGCTTGCGCCACTATTAAGCACATATATAGGAAGGGGCCTGAAGCGATGAACCAAACTGGAAACCAGTATGAGACCAACTGGCGGCGACGGGGTGGTAGGTACCCAAACATTTAAGCTTGAAAGTGGTCCACAAGGTGCTACTGGAACTGGCGTACAGCTTCCTGGAGGGTGGGAGTAGAACCTGTGATGGAATCCAAGACAACCGTGTGGATAGTCCACATAGCGATTGCAACCACTAAGGCATGGAGGGAAGATGGTATAGGAGAAACCAGGGACAAGAAGAAGATGTCCTTAGACAGGCTGAAAGGCTGTGCCTGATCCTGGCAAAAGAGAAGCTGAACCTCACGCCAGATCGCTTTCAAGGTAGGGCACTCTTTTAGGTGGTGAACCAAAGTTCCATACTGGCCACACACGACACAAGATGAGTGCAAAGCGTTAAAGCGCTTGGCAGTATGGTATACCCGTTTCAAGCAGTGCCACACATGGGATCAAATATGTGGCTGCAGAAGAGGGTGGTGGGTGTACTTCCAAATGGATTTCTAGGTTTTGAGGGAGTAGGGGATGTCCAACATGTCCAGGTAGTCCACCCTGGCTATGATAGGGGATCTCATGGGTATCACTCCGTTCAGAATGGATTGGCCTTGTACTTCCTGGGTGAACCGAGGAATTGGGCGCCCCCTCTGGGCAGTGTGCTTACTGATGCGAATTCTCCACTCAGTGCTCTGCATGGAGATGAGAATTCTTTTGAAGTGGGGCGACGTCCCATGTGGGCCCGCAGCATAAGGGTGTGAGGCAAGATACTTTAACAGAGAATAAGGGTGGGTAGGACTGCTGAGGCTAAAGGCATGGGAGAAGTTGGAGTGGGCCGCGCGGGACCAGTGCTGGGCTAAGACCGTTGGTTTGGTGACTGCAGCGATCCAGGTGCCAAGAGTTTTGGCGGCGTGGACCTCATAGTTGAGCAGGCCCATGCCACCACTATGGCGAGGGCCAAGCATGACATCCAGGCGCACTGGCGGAGGGCGGCCTAACCTAAGCCACCCTTGCAGAAGGGCGTATAATGACTTGAAGAAACAAGGGGAAAAGCGATGGCGTGGGCCTAAATTAAACCTTAGAAAGGAGCATAGAGTTGGCTAGCACTACCCTGTCTGTAAGGGAGGTCTGGCGGGCTTTGAGGGAAGCTATGCGTTTTGTAACATTGTCTAGAATATGATGCTCCATCACCATTGAGGTGTACCCTCCCGCCTCCAGCCACACCTCCAAATGGCGGATTGGGCCGGCGGTGAGGCTTGGCAAAAAGGGGAGCACAAGCGGGGTGGTGTGGGGTGGGCAGGGCAAGCAATCCCGTGAGCAAGTTGCTGAAGCAGGTAGAAAATGGGGCGCTGGGACCAGCAGGCTTGATACCGACCAAGGAGAACAATTTTAGTTTTGGAGTCATTAAGTGCAGAATTACTTACCCTAGAGCAGCCTGGATAGTAGCTTTAAGCGTGTGTGCATCATGATTGTTAGACACCCCAACCACACAATCATCAGCAAATGCCAACATCTTGACTGGTGCTTGGCCTTGCACATGGACACCAGTAAGGCTGGCATTTACATTGCGAAGAAGTGGGTCAAGGCTGAAGTCTACAAGAGTGGGCTTAAAGGGTCCCCTTGGCTTAGGCCCCTTTGAGGGAGAACTACATCTGTGAGGAAGCCAGGGCCACGCACAGCCATTGTGGCAGATTCCGTGAGCAACATCACCCAGTTAATGAAGCGATAGGGGAGGTGGAACTTGTGGAAGCAGTCTCTGAGGTAATCACAGTTGAATCTATTATAGGCCTTCAGCTGTTCTAAAAAACAAGTGCTCCAGAAGCCGTGGATTGGCAGACATTGGCCACGGTGTGTATGTTGTCCCAAATAGACCTTTTGGGAATAGAACCAAATTGCTCAGGGGAAATGAGAGCAGAGGCAACTACCTCTAGACGCTTTGCCATGATTTTTGTAAAAAGTTTAGCGTCAGTTTTAGTAAGTGAAATGGGGCGCCAGATTACCAAGTCCAGCTCATCCCCTTTCTTGTACAACGTTATCGTGAAGGCCTCTTGTCCTCCAGGGAGGAGGCGCATTCCCAAAAGCAATGGTTCATCGAGGCAAGCAGCAAGGAGGAAAAATATTTGAAATACTTCTTATAGAACTCATAAAGAATTTTGTCTGGACCTGGGCATTTCCTGCACGGTGCACCGCATTTGGCAGACCAAAGTTCATCCTGAGAAATCAAATCTATCAACTCTGGATAACAGGAAATGGTGCGGATATGTGCACTTTTGAGAAAATTGTCCACTTCAGCTGGCTGAACTGGATCAGAGCAATACAATTTGGAGTTACAATTTTGTACTTTGATTGCCACTCTGGCTGGAGTATTTGTGACGGAGTGGTCTGGCCTCCGCACCTGTGTGCAGGCCAAGCTCTGGCATGGTGCAAAGAATTTTTAAAAAAGTAAGCGGAGTACGTGTTGCCCACTGTTATATGCTTTGCTTTATACTGAAAACAAACCTGATGCTTGTGTTGTCTTAACAGTGCATTGAAGCGAGCAGACACTTCTGCCCACTTACAACCCCAGGCTGGGCTGTAGTCTGCCGCTGGGACATTGTATTCCAGATGGTCCACTTCTGCCAGTGTGTGCAAAATGACTTCTGAGGCAGCCTGTGAGTGACGTGATGAGATGTGGCAATCCTGGCGGATGGTTTTCGCTTTGAAGGTTGACTAGGTGGAAAGTAAGTCTGCACATAACGGTGTGGTAAATTCCAGAGCCAAGGTCTCAGTGTCCACCCACGAGGAAAACTGGGGCGACGTGATCTCAGCTGGGCGTAGTTTGCACCACTTCGGCGCCTGTGCTTCTGGATTGGACAAAGAGAAGGAAACTGATACCATCTTGTGGTCAGATAAATCAATTTTCGTCGTTGTAAAGTGGGAAACTAGGGATTGAAATTTCAATGGTGCGAGAATAAGGTCAATGTGGGACATAGACCTCAGCTGGCTGTTGTGCACATGGAGGTGAGATATGTTTTGGAGTAGCGGTGCATGATGTGGCATATTATTAAACAACCTCAGGGTGACTTTTAGAACGTGAAGTTCTACATGCCCCTGCAGGGTATAGGCGACGAGGGCCAGCGGCCTGTGACTGGGTTGGTCCAGCAGTTCATGTCACCAACAACAAATGGTTGGGGGTAGCAGGAGGAAACAGATGGCCTATAAGAATTCCCGATGATCTTATGCACAGGTTGGAGCGTAAATGTTAATGACAGCGTGCACTTCATCATCCCACAAAAAGGTGACAACAAGGACATGGCCATCGAGATATGATGTTGACAAAATAAATTTAAAATTATAGGTCACTTGAACAAGAACCCCACAGTGCGGTGACCAAAAGGAAAGGGAAGGGATGAGCATGGTTGCCCACGTGTCCTCTGCACCGCGTGGACTGTGGGTTTCCTGAATGGCAAGGATGTCCACGGGTAAATTATTTTTTAAAAAACTCAGTTTCCTAGCCTGGGACGGCGAGGCCTTGAGTCCAGCAATGTTCAACGTCCCTATAGTAAAGGCTCCCCCCCATCGCACCTTAGGTGTGAGGGGAAGGGCACCTGTGCCCTTCAGCCTACTTCTTTTTCAGCACGTTTCTAGGTGTGGCATCATTGGTATTCTGTGCTATGGAGTAAGGTTCATTATGGTTAGCTTTAGCAGTGGGGTTGATGTTGGCTTTTGCCTTCTGTTTATTTCCCCCTTGGATAGTTTTGTTTTTTGTGTAGTGTGCACTTGCGGCGCACCATCGCCTGTTGACAAAAATTCAGAAGATAGATTGGTGGGTGACTCAGTTTCATTTGAGGCTTGATGGAATTGGTCGGGTGAATCCAACTCACCCATTGGGTCATTAGCTTGAATGGCCCAATCTGATTGGTGAAGGGATTTACAAGCTGCTTCTGCAGAAAATGATTTGATGTCCTCCTAGGTCTGGGCGGGTGGAATCATGGATGAGGTTGTGGCCACTGCCTTGGCCGCCACCTTGCAGGCCTGCTTGGCCTTCTTACGCTCCTGCGGGGACAAAGGTTTCACTTGAATATAGCACCCAGGTGCGCCCACAGGAAGGCTGCGTTGGTGTTTATTGCCAGTTCATAGTGGGCATCTGCACCGCACATTGCTTCCAGGATTATTTTTGGTTTGAGTAATGCCCTCCTTGGTGGGGCAGGTATGGGTCTTGTGACCAAAAGCGTGACAGAAGGCGCAGATAGGAGGCGTGCTATCCACGGTGACCTGGAATGGGCGGGATTCTTGCCCATCAATTTCCACAAAAGCGGTGTGATGGATTTGGGTCAAATCTTCTGCTACCCTGCAGATGGGATGAGAACAGCAATCGCTTTGCCCATGCACAGGTATGGCATGAGCATAAAGTTCTGCATCTCGAAGGATTTCCCTATATTTGGTGAGCCCAGCCTTCAGGTGGTGCTCCAGTACAGTGCACTTAACTGTAGTAGGAAGGAAGTCGAAGGTAACGAAAAATTGGTTGGATTTAGTCCAGCGAGTGCACTTTATTTTGACTACCTGTTGACCATCTGGGAGGTCCACCACCCGCACTTTTGCGGCTTCATCTGCCACATTTTTGTTTTTGAGTCCAAGATCCATCCAAATGCAAGGCATGGAGTGTGGTGTGACGTACACTGCATTTGGAAAAGTGTGTGTACATCTCCACAAAACTTCTCCCAAAGCGCCGTTTGTTGTATATCCAGGAAGACATGCACCCCATGTTTCACTGATGATAGTGGTTGGGAGTGCGGCATATTGATGAACTGGTTGTAGCGCGCTTGACAGGCAAAATTCTGTGGAAATGGTAACTGCCAGTTTTTTACTAATAATTTTATCTATGCCGCCAGTTTTGCCAAGGCATTTATGAAACTTGGTTAATGTGGGGCCTGCACCTGTGCCCTTAACTTTTGCTCAAACAACTGCTAACTGACATTAGGTGCACATTAATTTTCTTGACAAGATTATCAAACTTACCTAGACTTGAATTGAATATGTTGCAAAAGTGTATGCACTGAGAGAGAAAAGTTTATGGAATTAAACATGAATACAATATTGTACTTAGTATCAAGACAATAATTAGTCAGTTCAGGTATATACCCTATCTCATTGACCAGTGGAGCACTAATGGGCAATCAAAAAAATTTATTTTTTTGTTTTTAGCATTATTAAAAGAAATCGCCCAGTGTTTTGTTATAAAATATTAATAATGATTTTGGGCTTTAGGCCTGATAAAACATTGATCAAATAAATTGATTATATTATTTAAGTTCAAGATCAATTTCTGCTCGCCATCACTTTCCAGGAGATTTTTCAAAAAGGTAATCTAGTACCTTGAATTTCTAAAAAAGTTCTTCATTGATGTAATCAGCTTCATCGCCTTCTGCTTCAGTATGGTGAAGCGCCAAAACTCACTTTAGCATTTTTTGCCCTATTGGAAAACGCGTTTGGACTGGTTTATCCAGTCCTCCAAATTCATTGGGGCGTTTTGATCCCTCCAAGGATATTGCTTTGCACCTTGCACAGGTCCACCCTACTCTCCTCACTCCACTGCTCTTCCTCATGCAGCAAGTAGATTCCGCTTCCAAATTGACTATGGGCGCTTATCTCATATTCCAATAAAGCTAATATTGAGCTAGCTACTGTCACTTTTGCGCCAGAAGGATTTATAAGCTTTCTCCCATAAAAAGGCTAATTTGATATTGGGTTCTCCTCTGAGGAGGATGTGGCTGCTGCAGCAGTAACCCCATTGATTTATAAATAGCCCTGTGCTTACCACATGTACTTACCTCCCTTCTAATACTGTCCTGGTGATGTCATTTTCTAAACTTCCCTCACATCTCCCACCCCAATTTTTATATTATGAGTTGATATCAGGGCTTTCAACATAAGCACCAATCACATTCTACATTTTACCAATCCTTCTGTGGCAAAACGCCTTTCTGCCCCTCACGCGTCTGCCACCATCTTTCCCCACCATCCCACCATCACCTATCAGATCCCCCACATGCTCATTCTTCTGTGCCACCATTTCATTACTTTTGATAACGGTTGTTTATGGTCACCAAATTTGTCACATATGCTTCTAAATGTATTATACCAAATAAACATGCCCTGTAGGGCTTGCAAATTGTTCCCCTCCCCCTCTGAGGCTGCTCTGGCAGCTTTTGAATGGGGTGTTTTGCTGCCATCCCCCACTCAGACAGCTCACCCAGTAGGTCATCCTGATAATTTACCTTCCACGCAATCCTCCCACCACACTCAACCCACTGCATCAAGTTTAGCCAATTGGGATCAGGCTTGGACTACCATTTCCACCTAAGCACCATCCCATCTACTCCAATAAACTCAAATCCCTATTGATGCTCCCATAAAAATTACCCAAAATCCATGTGATTAATTGGATGAGGTTATTGAATCAAGTGATTTTCTTCTGTCCTCACCCGTAACAATTTACTTTATTCAATTTTTAGTCTCTGACTTTGATTCTCAACCCAACCCCAAGCGGTATATTCCAAAAACAAATGCCAAAGCATTCCTTAGTGACAAACAGCTCGCTGTGGTGGCTTCCTCCCCTGATAATATTCCCTTTCTGAAATACAACCTTTAAAAGTCAGTGTACTGGAAAGAGATTTTCTCAAGGCTGTTTAACCCCTGAATTCTCCACACCACAAAATCTGAAAAAAAAGTTACACAAAACTGCCATGATGCTGTAGTGGAAGTTTGGATATATTCTGAGTTTAGACCAAATCAAACTATTTCCACTGAAAATGCTGCACAAATGGCCTTTAATCTAATATCCACATGAATGCTGAGCACCACCTTGCTGATTGTTTCAAGGCTCTCAGCATGGCCTAAATTTTATAAGTAACCCTTCCTTAGAGTATATTGCATTCAACTTTGCAGATGCCCCCGTGTCAAGAGCGTGTCTGTAATGCTCCAGTTCCAGTAGAGGTGGTGGGTGAGGGCCCACACCACTGCTATAAACCCCCCGCTGAGTAAAGGGTACACAAAGCACCACCTGGAAGGGCGGTACACTGAAGAGTTCAAACAAGAAATACATGCATTTAAATAATCTGGACCTTTGGGAAGTCGGCAAACAGGACTGAATATATGCACATATACAAAAATTTATAGAGCGGATATTATTAAACTGGATGACCAACGAGGAAAGTTGGTCTTGCAGAAACATACTTAAATACTGGGGGGAGAGCTTTCAATTGGCGGAACTGGTACTAAGCCTAGGTGAACCAATAGTCACACGCTACTATTGGCCAGGGTCCTGTAAATCAAGATTTCTAAACTCAAGTTATAGATTGCAAATTGACTTATCCCAACTTAATAATTTTAAAAATGGAACGGGTTTCAAATCCCTGTTTCTCCAATAACTGTAATTACCATCTGAATTGATGACGTAGCTGGTGCATTTTAATGCCCTGGCTGTAATGCCAGACTGAGCATCATGCACATCCCCAGGACCAACCTGAGAATACCTTGCTTGTACCCAGCGTTGGTCCATGGTATGTTTCAAGTCAAGAAGGCCTTGTAACTTGACCTGTTTGGCCTCCTGACGACCAGCCTTGTCCTTGAAATCAGTCCCCTCAATTATGTCATGTAGCCATGACATTACCCTCTCATCCTTTTAGGGGATTCACCCCTCCTCCAGGGGCTTTTGCCAGAGAATAGATCTTGTGTGCTCAGGCCAACTTCATGGCGGCGACAGTTGGCTGTGACTTGGGTCCTGTAGCCTTGAGAAAATGCTCGTGAAATATATTTATCATATCTTGGGTATGGTCACAGTCACGTGCTGGTAGCCAATTGTTTTCCGATACATCAAATCCTTCCAAGATACTAGGCACTCAAGCCTTCTTCTTACTCTTCAGGAGGCTACAATCCTCCATTTCCCACTCTGGCACCCCATCAACAAAATAAGCCTCTGGAGTCTCTGGCGGGGGGCTTCAAACAATCTCAACTTGCTTTCATGAAAGAAGGCAAAGATCCAGAACGAGGAGGGAGATCCAACTGGTATGAGGCATGGCCCATTTTTTTGACAACGCGGTAAGGGACAATCCTCTTTAATCCCAGCTTTTTGCATGGCTGCTTGATAGGTATGTTTTGAGCATTAAGCATTACAATATCCCTTCCTTTTATGCAGGACCTACTCGTCTCTTTCCATCAGCGTTCTCCTTATACGCTTGCATTACCGTCTCCAAATTTGTGGTAACCCCCTGGTGTACTTTCTTGGGAGTCTTAGCACAGTCCACCACTGCTTCGACTTTGGATCCACAATTGGGCTCCATGTTGAAAGTAGGGTTAAACCCAAGGTTGGTGAAGATGGAGAACAACTAATAGACCCATGTTGAGTATTGTCATAGCTAAATTAGGCCATGGGAATGTAAAAGACCCAATCTTTATGGTCTGTGGCCATGTAACACTTCAAGAACTGTTCCAAACACTGGTTCACTCGTTCAGTCTGCCCATTTGATTGAGGGTGATAGGAAGTTGAATGGCAGGGGCGAATTTCAAGAGTCTTACACAACTCTTCCCAAAAGATGGAGGTAAATTGGGGACCACAATCGCTAATGATCTCCTGGGGCACCCCATGAAGGGCAAACACATGAGATACAAAAAGCCTAGTCATTTCAGCCACGGTTACAGTGGTTCTATAAGGGATAAAGTGGGCAAACATTGTAAAACGGTTCACCACTACCATAATGGCACCATAGCCTTCAGAAGCAGGTAACTCCATAATAAAATACACTGATAAGTAAATCTAAAGTCCTTTGGCTTTTTGAACTGTCACCAACAACCCTGCGAGGGGCTGGAAATTTTGGCTTCACTTGGTTGCAGACCAAGCACTCTTTACAATACCTGGCAACCTGCGCGGCCAATCCCTTCCAATTGTAAGTGCGGCGGATAAGCTCAATACTATTTGTCTTTCTAGGGTAGCCAATAGTGATCTCATCATGATGATCCTGGATGATTTCCAGGTGAAGGGGTCCAGCGGGAACCCAGATGCGCCCCTGAAACCACACCATCGCAGTCCTTAGTGTGGTTTCTCCTGGTAATTTCTTCTTTATTCAACTTGCTCTTGGCGAGGATCATAGTATACTCTGCCAACAGAGGCTGTGAAAGGACTACCTTTCTGAACATACCATATTCCTCCGCATTTTACAGAGGAGCAAGCGCTGACCTGTGGGTCTTGAGGGTAGGGATGTTGGTACACAACCTTACCCGTCAGAATCATCAAATGGGTGTTGTGTACCTCTACCTTTTTTGGATCTGGAGCTAACACAGGGTTTCATCTCAAAGCATCTGCCAAACCATTCTCCTGCCCCTTTATAAACTCATAGGAGAACACAAGTTGGGTCAGGGTCTCATGCCAGAAAGTTTGCCGTGATCAGGACATGAGGTGCGCAGTAGTACAACAAGGCAAGGAGATCTTTATGAATGCAAATTATTTGGAATGAGCCATGCAAGTGATGATGGCAATAAGTAAGCGCCTCCACCACTGCCAATAATTCCTTGTCATAAACGGCGTAGTTTAACTCAAGCCAGGACATCTTCTGAGAAAAACATCCCACCATATGCTCTATATCATCTTTACCTACTTGTAATAAGACAGCCACAATGGCAAAGTTGGAGGCATCAGAAGACACAATAAACATCTTATCAGGATTGAAATGGGGTAGGATGGACGTAGATAGCAGAATGCACTTTACCACTTGGAAGGCATCCTGCAAACCTGGGGATTACTGGAGCACTTTAGCTCCACTCGCCTTATACAAGTGCACCGCCACCTCAGAAAGATTTGGCGTGAATTTTTTAAGGATCGTAGACGTCCCCAAAAGCTCCACAATTCCTTGACCAAAGTTGGGGTGGGTCACTTGCAAATTGTCCTCTCCTTGTCTGGAGTCATCATGTGGACTTGATCAAACACTACGCCCAGGTAGGAGACCTGGGACTTAAAGAACTCACACTTACTGATTTTCAGCGTAAGGTTGGCTGCCCTTAAACTCTCCACCAATTGCAGCAGGTGGACTGCATGGGACTCATGATCTGGAGAAAACACAAGAATATCATCCATATAGGCCGCCGCGCACACACCCAGCAGGTCCCAAGGCCGCATCTATACGACGTTGGAAGATAGCAGGTGCATTTTTAAGCCCAAAGGTCATAACCTGAAACTGTAAAATTCCTTTTTGGCTTCAGAGCGTTATGAGCCACTCCTGGACCTTCTTGATCCAGATCTAATTGAATGCATTTAAACAATTCAGTTTAGAGAAGACTCTGACCTTCTCCACATAGCAAGCAATCTGAGAATCCATTGGGATGGGATTTAAATTTAGTAAAGTGACATTGTTTAGGTTACCATAATATATGCATAATCATAGAGTACCATCAGCTTTCTTCCAAGGAGAAGTTTCGAGCATACTGGAGAGGTAAGCTGAAATAATGCGCTTTTAGCTAAATTTTCTTTGACCCACACATCCAACACTGTCTCCTCTTGTAGAGTCAAGAGGTAAATGGGAGAAGTTATATGCACCAGATCAACGGTGAGTTTGAACTTGCAATAAAACTTTGAATGAGCTACTAGTAAATTAGCTGAAGCTGCATCAAATGAAGATTCTAGCCCCTCCAAACAGGAAGATAAGGGTACCTCCAATGAGGCTTCAGCAGTGGAGCTAGACTGAGTGCGTTGACCTAGGGTCATTGGGGCAAATTGCCCTGAGAGTTCGCTTCAGACATGGGAATAACTAATTAATGCCCATACTTCAAAGTTAAGAATATGGTATTGCCTTTCAAGTTGGTTCTATCCTCAAACTTTTACCACCACTCCACTCCCAAAATGATGGGGTGCAAGAGGTTTTTGATTTCTTGAAATTGGTCAGCCAAATGATATCTGCCAACTTGATAATCCACTAACCCTAGAACCTTCATCGTGGGAATACCTTGGGAAGCCCCTCCCCTAACCATATCACCCAACAAGTAACTCAACTCAAGATAGTTGGCTAGGTCTTGGTCAATAAAACTCTCAGAGTCTCCAGTATCTACTAAAATTGTTGTGCTGATTTTCCCTAAAGGGGATGAAAGGGTGGCAGTGAACAAAAATAATCCAGACTGGTTTCTATTCATAGCAGACAACACCAATACTTCACCAGAAAAGTCTTCATCAGGCACAAGCATGCCTCCATGATAAGTTTTAGCATCATAGAATGGAGAGGGATGTTTGGCCACTCTTATTACTAGTTCACATATCCCACCATATCTTCAGCAATTGCATAAATATTCTTATATTACGATAATAACTTTTTCTCCTTCTCCTGTGTTCTGCAAATCATGGTAGAGATAAAGCGTGGGTTCTCTGGGGTGATCTGGTATACAGATATGAGTTCCATATTAGATCCACAAGAAATGATATTTAGCTCGTTTATAATTAATAAATATACGTTATAAAACGCCTTTTTGGGTATTAATGATCCCATGCTGTATTTAATCGCCGGTTGTACAACTTTATCTAAGGCAATCACCCCCAGGCCCTTCATTGATGACCCCACTTGCACTGTCTAAATGCGATGTAGAGAAGAAAACATTTTAATTATATCTTTTTGTTCATTTTGGGGCTAGACTCTTTTGGACCCACAAATTCCACCAAAAGGGAGAAAAGATTAATGGGGAGCTCTGCTTCATTAAAGGAAAAACAATAGTCTTGAGTGGCATATTAATAGGGGCAGTGACAGGTGACATCATAGTGGGGAATAATTGAGACTTTTAATTTAACTTTGGGGCTGAATACCTGCTTGCCTTCAAATTCCGCCAAAAATGAAGGAATGGAAGGATAAGAATCCCTTTTTCAGAGGTGCACGTGAGTTTTTGGAGCCAGTATTTATAGGGGCCACCCTGGGTGAAACAATGATGGAAAATTATTGGACCCTTCCAGGTTGTGGCGAGGAAATTGTCCCAAAAAGCTTCAATCAGATGATTAAAGCCAGTGGGGAACGCTTGACTCACTCAGGTGTCCATTGCTGGGGCATCCAAAGCAGCTCATAAAAATGATGTTTGGGACACAATGGGCACAGATAAGACTAAACACAGGAGAATTCAAAAAAAATCTGGGCACACAACATGCCCAACACCAAGGTGCACAATTGACCCAGGGAGAGTCCAAAAGCAGTGGTACATGATTTCCCTGCCACTAAGGGACACTTTGCACTATCTATACTCTCAGACACCCACATCACATATTTATAGATGTGAAACACCCAGGCAGGTGCCCCAAGTAGAAGTTGATGCAGCCACTTAACTCCTGGAGGAGGGGAGTCAGGGCTGGTCTTATTATAACGAGATACAGGGGTGGGAAACTTAAAAGCCCAAGCAACTGGGCTTTAAACTGTCTATTCCCACCATGTAATCACCAAAAGGTGTAAGTTGCACCACAAGCAGCAAAAAAGGAAATGCCCCTCTGGAACACTGTCAACGAGAATGATATAACTGTGGGCAAAAACGTCCCAACCATGGTGCACAGCCAAAGTTCTTAAATACCACTATGAAGACCTTCCACTTGGAATAAGTCTCAGCGAGACCAAAAATATGGTTGGTCATCCAATGTCAAGAGCGTTTCTGTAACGCTCAAGTTCCAGTAGAAGTGGTAGATGAGGGCCCACACCACTGATACAACACCCACCGCTGAGTAAAGGGTACACAAAGCACCACCCAGAAGAGCGGTGCACAAAAGAGCCCAAGCAAGAACGGCACACATTTGGCTAATTTGGACCTCTGGGAGGTCAGCAAACAGGACTGAATAAATGCACATATACAAAAATTAAAACAAATGGGTTTTATTAAACCAGATGACCAACGAGGAATGTTAGTCTTGAAGAAACATACTTAAACACTGGGGGTGAGCTGTCAATTGGTGGTAGTAGTGCTAAACCTAAGGGAACCAATAGGTGCATGCTACCATCAGCCAGGGTTCTGTAACTTGAGATTGTCCAAACTTTAGTTATAGATTGCAAATTGACTCATCCTAACTTAATAATTTAAAAATGGAACGGGTTTCAAATCCCTGTTTCTCCAATAACTGTAATTAATCATCTGAATTGAGGAAGTAGCTGATGCATTTTAACTTCCTGGCTGTAACACCAGGTGAGCATCACGCACATCCTCAGGACCAACCTGAGCATACCTTGCCTGTACCCAGCATTGGTCCATGGTATGTTACAAGTTAGTAAGGCCTTGTAACTAACTTTCTTGGTCACCTGATGACCAGCCTTGTCCTTACAATCAGTTCTCTCAATTATGTCATGTAGCCATGACACCCTGCACCTTTGCTTTCAGCATTAGTAAGAGCCAAACGTGGCATAGGATTAAGTACCACAACGCCTCCCAGAACCCTCTCCCTCCACCATGATTTGTTAGAGATTAGTCATTTTTCCACCTGGTTGGTGTGTTTTAGTTCAGTTTTTTTTGGCCCTCTCATGTGGCAATTTTGTTCAGTTGTAAGGATTTGTTTGTTTTATTTTGCTCTTTTAAGCCCTCAGTATGTCTAATTCCTGGCCAACTTACCTCAAAAAAAATTTACTTTAATTTTGTCAAAATATATTTAAGTACTAATTATTTGTAAACCTAATCAGAGGCTTCACCTAAAATAGAGTGAAGCCTGACAATATTATCAATATGACATATATGTTTCACATCCTAATACAACTAAGTTGTTGCAAAAAAGTTTGTTAGCTTACTCAATGTGTTACCCTATTAACAAAAGAGATTAGTGTATATAACTCACCTTTGGGTTTTTGATAGTATTTTTAATAGTAAAAAAGTTGTAACGTACAGGTTCTTGCCAATATGTGACAAACAAGTTGGGTAGCATCAGCCATGTCACCAATCACATAACTGATAGTCCCGCAGAAAACCACCCTCTCACCCATGCGCCATTCCCCAAATTCCCTACGCATTTGTGGACTAGGGTTCTGGCAACGCTGCAAGCAAACAATAAGGCCTGTCCCCAAGATAGTGCCACAAATGAGGCCAAAGCCTGGCCTAGCTCAGTTGCAGAGCTCATGGTTCAGGTTATTCTTGATCAAATTTCTTTTTTATAAAAATAAACTTATTTATAAAGTGAGCAAACTTATTTTTCTTGTATTTTCTGATTGAGAAAATGAAACTGTATTTGCAATTGCCATTTTCTCATTTTTGAAGCATTTTTTGTGAGTTTAATACTAAACCCTAAATTAAGCTCTCAAGCAACATCCACACTTTTGCACGTGCAAGTCTCAAGTCCAACCTAACAAAAATTTAAAGTATATAAGACACTGGGCATTCAATACACCATATCAATCCTTGTTCTTGAATCCCTGAATCCTTACTTATGACTTCCATTACTAGTGGTCTTGTGATTGGTCCAACTTCCAAAATCTGACCTCCAAATTTGTGCACAAATTTTAACCAATATTTATGAGGTTGATGTGAAGATCTGGCTGGCCCTGATCCATCACATCACCCCCTTGTAAATCCAAAAAGTCCTAGATCTTCTTGGGGCATCATGCACACTCCTCAGATGTTTACCAGGTCACTTCCTCTACTGGGTATCCCAACCATTTCATCAGAAATTGCTGGTGACCCCTGACCCAATGCTCCTTCAGGATCTTCTCAACCTCATATTCCTGGTTGTTCTCCTCTCGTGGGTTTAGTGGCCCATGCCACTCTGATCCTTGCCCTCAGAATCCTCAAAGTTGGGACCCATGGATAACTGAATGGGCTTTTGACCCTTCCGAGAGGTCCAATTCAAATGCCACCTTGTTAACAACCCAGATCACCCTATATGGGCCTCGGAACTTTGATCCGAGTTTCTGGCTCTTCACTGGTACCACATAATTCTTTGCTGCCACCAATACCCAATCCCCTGGAGCAAATGATGGGTCTGGCACTCTTTGACAATTTGCATTTTGTTTTTGCCATGCTGTGGCACGCTTAGGTTGGTTCACAATTTCCTTCTGATCTTGTCCATTCTTTAGGATAATTTGTCCGCCCCCTGGCATACTCCACCATTTGATCCCCCATCCAACGCCAGATTGGATCCATGATTAGCAAAGAATGGTGACATTCCAGTCAACAATTGGTGGTGGTTATTTTAGGCAAACTGAGCGAGTTTAATTCAGTAACCCAATCATCCTGCCAGTCTGAGACATAGCATTGGAGGTTTTGCTCCAGTATTTGGTCTACCCTCTTTGTTTGCTCATTGGACCGGGGATTGTATGCCAAAGCCCTACATGGGCGAATCTTTAAATTACTGAGCAGGCTAGACCAGAATTTTGATACAAATTGGGACCAAGATCTGAAATGATCTCTGCTGGTAGTCCATGACAGGCGAATATCACATCAATAAAAACCCTTGTGGTGTCCTTGGCTGAGAATTTTGAAGTACATGGGAAAAACTTGGTATATTTTGTTAACCAATTGATGACAACCATTATTGCATCCTTCCCTGGATCTTAGGTAACCCTGTAATGAAATCCACACTGAACGACCCCCATGGCTGATTTGGAATCTGTAGTGGGACTAACTTACCTGTGGGCTGCTTTTTCAAGGGTTTTGAGCGCGTGCAAACCAAGCACTCCGCCACATAATTTTATATCTTGTTGTAGTCCAGCCCAGGAATACTTCCAGCACACCAAGTCAATCATTTTTGTGACTCCTGGATTTCCCGCCAGTGGGTGGTCATGCAATGCCTGCAGCACTTCCCACTGCAGTGATGGGTTTGGAACCCATATCCGCGAGTTATGACAAATTATTCCATTTTTACTTCTGTATGTACAATGCAGGCTGTGCTGCTGGCCCTCTGCTGTTTTCACCTATAACTGTCATCCAAATGAAGACCTCCTTTGCTTTCTTCAGATCTCCCTCTCCAGTTCGCCTCCTCACTCACCATCATGGCAAATTGGTCTTCCTGGAACATGGTTTCTGTGCTGTACTTCTCCAACTCAGCCTTCTTGTATGCCAGCCCCACATCCCAGCTCAACCAATCTGCTATGGTGTTAATGGCTCACAGATGGTATTCCACTCAGAAATCATAATGAGTCAGCTCCACATGTCAATGGGCTTGGCGCCAATTCATTTTCCCGGGCTCTGAGTAATATTCCTGTGCCCGATGGTCTGTGCATACTATGAAGGGGTGACGGCATAAAAAAGTGATGCTTCCACTCCTGCATCACTGCAACCATCACCAATAGCTCCTTGTCATATATCAGGTAATTTGTTTCCACAGGGATCATTTTCTGACTGAAATAACACACCAGATGCTCCAACCCGTCTTCCCCCTCCTGTAGGAGTACTGATTCCAATGCGAAATTTGAGGCGTCTGTTTCCACCATGTAAGGTTTTCCCGGATCTGGATGGGAAATGACCAGCACTGAAATGAGCTTCTCTTATAGCAAGTTGAATGCCCACTCCTCTTCTTCCCCCCATATGAATGGTACCTTCTGTGTCAGTCGTGTAAGTGGTAGGGCTAACTCTGATAGATTCTTGATGAACCGCCTGAGGAAATTTACCATCCCCAGAAAACTTCTCACCCCTGTATGATCAGTTGGAGCCTTCCATGAGCGCACTGCCTGGATCTTATCGGGGCATACCCCAAGGCCTTTCCCAAATATCACATTTCCTATGAATCTGACTGACTCCTTGTTAAACTCACATTTTGAAGGCTTCAGTTGTAATCCTGCCTCATCCAATGCCTTCAGGACCTCCCAAACGTCCTGTACATGTGCCTCCTTGGAACATAAGGACACCTGGATGTCATTTATACAAGAAATACAACACTGGCCGATCAACTGATAGAGTACTTGGGTGATCATTCATTAAAATACTGCTGGGGCATTGCGCAGCCCAAATGGCATAACTTTGTATTGGAACATGCCAATGTAGCACTTGAATACCATGTATCTTTGGTGCTCTGGACTCACAGGGACCTGGTTGAATGCATCTGCCAAATCAAGCTAGATGAAAATGTTGCATCCCGTGACCATTGTCAAGATATCCTCCATTAGCGACATTGGGTAAGGATCCAGTTCTGTCTGTCATTTAACCTCCAGTAATCCATGCATGGCTGTAACTCTCCACTTGCCTTGGGCACTAGCAACACCAGAGATGCCACAGCTGATTTTGATGGCTCAATCAAATCTTCGCTCAACATCCAACTCACCTAGTCCTCCAATGTGGCCTTGCCTTGTTCATTCAATGGATAGACTGGACAACCACGGGGAAGTTCAGACCCTTCCTTAAACCAGAAAGAGAATGCGAATGGCCCAGTGGGGAAAAATGGTGAATCTTTTTTTGGCTCAAAGACCCCCACAAAATCTTGGTGTTCTGCAGGTAAGACCTCTTCCTGCATGACCCCCAGGGATCGAGGCTCATCTAACTTCTTTTTTCCACTAACAGTTTCCGCTTCATCAGTGATCCACTCCTTGGGTACAAGGTAATGATACTGAAGGCACATCGATCTAGGGCCTGAACTGATGCCACCACTGCATCCTAAACACTACTGGGTGGGTCAGGCTCTCAATTGCACAAAACTGCATCCAAAATCCAAATAGGGCCTGCTGTACCTTCACTGAAGGGCATATGTGCCACGATGGCGCCCTTCATGAGGCATTGGCAAAAACCACCACCAGACCTTCCTGCACCTGCAGCTTCAAAAGTTCTGCCAATGCCAGTTCAACTTAATTCTCTTCCACCCCAGTATCTATCAGGGCCATTGCCCTTTCCATTTACCCATCTGTATGCAGCCCTACGGGGATAAACAGTCAAGAATAAAGCATATAAGATTATTTATCTTAGGATTAGTCTTTCACTTGCAAATTGGCTGATGGAAATTTCGACATATTCCCTGGGCGCCCTCCCCCTCAAATATTTCCCACGTTTCTTGGGGCTGGGTGCCATCCCCCTGACTGAAACAGCTGCTTACTAGGGCCTGTCCCTTCCCAGGTGACATTGATTTCTCCCACCGGTCTCATGCCAATGCTAATTGTTTTTTGATTTGAACCGCCAAAGCCACTTTCTCCCCCAGTGTCGCTTGGACCTTTGCTGCTGCCAAGGCTGCTAACAAATCTGGCTGCATTCCCTGTCAGAACATGCATGAGTACTGGGAATCTGTAACCTGTGCTGCCTTTGCCAATGGATGGAAGACCCGCGCATACTCTTCCACAGAGCTATGACCCTGGCTGACTGATAATAATGCTGACCAGGCCTCATCTTTTGCTTCATCCGGACATGCTTCCCAGTCAATCATCTCCACACTCTCCTCCATGGAATTTGGCAAACTATCCTGCTCCTTGATGAGTTAAAGGAACCATCCTGCCATTTCTAGAGGTAATACATTCACCACCTGGGCTAGTTGGAGCGTTAGAGGGGATTCCCCCCTGTTGCCTGTGCTAACCATGCCTGGAAATGGATCTGCGCCATTACCTGGCGAAGTTTATCTAATGCCTCCATGGATAATGCCACACATCTGGTAGGTGGTTTTAGCTTCACCTGGACCACTATGGCTTGCTGAGTTGTTGCCCTCTATAATTGTCCCATTTTGCATAGAAAAAATGCCAACAAAAGTCCCACCAAAACCACAGTCAAGAGATGTCAGTTCCATTCCTCTCCATTGGTAACCACTTCTTCTTCCTGGGGCCCCACAAGACAGAGAGAAAGTATTTGAGTTTCGTTTTATCTAAAGCACAGGTTCTTGCCAATATGTGACAAACAAGTTGGGTAGCACCAGCCATATCACTGACCACATGACTGATAGTTCTGCAGAGAAACACCCTCTCACCCGCGCATGTAACAGATCAGGTGGTACCTGATCCATACATTGCTATGGATCAGTTAGTACTGGATCTGGATATGGAATTTATAGGAAGAAACCCGGATGAGAGGGAATTGGAGCAAGGGAAATTTGACTGTCTGAAGCTGAAATGCATCTGAGTCAATATGATGTCAGACTTATGAGTGGCATGGACGATGATTCAATAGAGTATGGAATCTTTGCCCAAGATGTGCTGGACAGTTCAAAAGAGCTTGGCATAGGAGAAAGCTTATTCAATATTAGCAGAATACTATTTATTTGGAGATAGGCTGGCCTGAATGGCCAGTTGAGTCTTATACAAAATCCCCAAAAGTCAAATAAAGGAATTTCTTGCATAAATAAATAATATTTTTATTTAAATATATATTTCAGGACAAAGATGAGCTTCACTAGTGAGCTTGGTGTGGCGTTGGCATGGATCTCAGTATTCTCCTACAGCGTGTGGACAGTGATCCATGGGCATGTGGCAATGACAAAACTCGGTGGATGGGTTTGGGGATTGGCTCTTGCAGGCTGGTCCCTAGTAGAGTCAGCTATGAGGCTCTTACTTCCCAATTTCCTCAAGGAATATTGGAGTGAACCCATCTGTTACAGCGCGCCATTCCCCAAATTCTCTATGCATTTGTGAACTAGGGTTCTGGCAATGCTGCAAGTGAGCAGTAAGGCATGTCCCAAAGATAGTGCCACAAATGAGGCCAAAGCCTGGCCTAGCTCACTTGCGGAGCTCATGGTTCAGGTTATTCTTGATCAAATTTCTTTTTTATAAACTAAACTTATTTATAAAGTGAGCAAACTTATTTTTCTTGTATTTTCTGATTGAGAAAATGAAACTGTATTTGCAATTGCCAGTTTCTCATTTTTAAAGCTTTTTTCATGAGTTTAATGTACTAAACCCTAAATTAAGCTCTTGAGTGATATCCACACTTTTGCATGTGCAAGTCTTGAGTCCCACATAATGAAAACTCAGAGGATTTGAGACACTGGGCATTCAATACTCTGGAAAATTTCTCATTCTCAAATCCCCAAATCCTTACTTATGACTTCTGTTACTAGTGGTTCTTATGATTGGTCTGACTTTCAAAATCCAATCTCCAAATTTGTGCACAAATTTGAACCAAAATTTACAAGGTTGATGTGAAGATCCTGCTGGCCCCAATCCATTACAGAAGTACTCACAAATGGTTCTAAATTTATGGGTTTATCTCAAAGGTTAACTCCTTTTGCACATCAATTGAGGTGCCAGCCAAAGGAAGCTATTGGCAGTTAGTAGTAATAATGATATAAAAGCCTTAACATGAAGTAACCAGAAAAATCTGAGTTCTAATTTAGAGGGGAAATTTTCTTTGACAGGTTCAACCCTTCTCAGGTTTCATGACAATTTTTTCTTTCTTCCTTTTGGTAATGCCTATCCTATAGTCATCTTGCCTTGAGTAAACTATATCAAGGGTTAAGTTTGAAACTAAAATTTATTTAAATATGCCTCTTTACTTTTTGTTATATTTTAATCTTGCCAAACCTAGCCAATATTAATTTGGAATACCTAATGGTTTGAAGATTACAAGGGGCTTTTGGTATATTTTTTATAAGGTTGGGAGCCTAAAGCATCTGGTTTTGCAGTTAGGACTATAACCCACTCCCTATCTATGCCCTTGAAAAATCTTAAAAATCTCAATTATTGTTTAGTACTCTCCTTAGTCTTCTTATATTAAAACTTTTTTAGATGCTTAAGAAAATATGTTTATATCAGTGTTAGTTACTCTCATAAAAACAATCTATCAATTTTTGATACTAAAATAAAGCAATTGTGCATAGAAAGATATATATTATACACTATCATTAATGACCTTATAAAAGGTTTAAAATTCAGATACTTAAAGCAGGTTTTTATAAAAGATATATAGAAAATTATAGAAATTATGGTGAAAATTGCTTATTAACAGATCTGAACAGGTGACTTTCTATTTTTTAAAATTGACGCTGTCAACTGAGCTAATAAGCTCTTTAACTTATTAACCATCTTATCAACAGCTTGAGGATTGACATTTAAGTATAGTATAAATTAGTATCTATATATAATAATAAAAGCAAGCATTTGTGTGTTTATTTATGTGTTCATGATGCTCAGCTAAAACTACAGCATGTAGAGCTTTAAAAATTTGGATATAGGTGGATGGGAGGGGGCCCATGTGCACTTTAAAGCCAGATTTTCAATTTTCATAGCAAAATAAAAAGTTTTATATGTAAGAAGGGAATATATATATATATATATTAATGAATATTCGTTTCTGTTTCTTTGTTTCTTTGTTTATCCTATATGAATTACTATACCATTTATCCAATTATAATGAAACTTTGGTGAGTTGTTTTGTGCATGCCCGAAAAGTATGTAAATTTTAAAAATTATTATTTTCTTAGTAAAATAAAAAGTTTTATATACAAGAATTAAAAACCCTATATATTCTCAATGGTATTCGCTATATTGTTACGGCTGAGCAGTTTGGCATTCAGTTGATTCAAAAGTTTAAATAGTTTTGGCAAGAGGTTGGTGGTTTGGGTTGATTAATAAGCTTGATGGTTTTAGTAATCACTTAGTGGTTGGTTGATTCAATAAGTTAATTGGGTTTGATAAGCTGTTGATGTTTTTTGGTCATTTTGATAAGTTTAGGTTGGGCTTATCAAGCAGTTGGTAATTGGTAGATTTGGTATGTTCAATGGGTTTTTTTAGTACTAGATGGTCCCAACCCAAGGGGGGGATTCATCGATGTTATGTTCAATGGTTTTAGCTAAGTGATTTAGTGGTTTATCATTATGAATCATCTGATAAACTTTAAACACCTTAGCGAAGCACGGGTATCTGGATGTTAGGTTTATATGATTTTAAAGAACCTGCTTAATTTGGTTCCCCTAATTAATAAATACTTTTGGCAAGTTAAGTAGAAGTTAATTTAGTAGTTTGGAAGATGTGTCACGTACACAATGATTTTAAATATAGAAAGATGTTTCAGGTATCAGTTTGGTGTTATCTGATTGTTTCAATATTTTTGTTTGGCCGAGTGGTTGATGGCTTTTGTTCGATTCGATAAGACTCAGCTTAGTTTTGAGGGGTGATTAGTTATCGGTTGATTTGCTAAGTTCAGTTAGGTTTGGCTGAGCGGTTGGTGGTTTTTGGTTGATTCGATTGAGCAATTAGATTTGGTTGAGTGGCTATTGTTTATCTATAATATAAAATCTAAATTGATCAATTTGAATCATCTAAAATCTATAAACACCGTAGCGAAGCATGGATAATGGATGCTAGCATAGAATAAAGTATTACAATGTTTTGTAGTCTATACTATACTAATCTATCCTCCTTTATATATTTTTATAGAGTAAAAATTGATTTTTTTTATTCACATAATAATATAAGTAAGATAAAGTTATTCCTGCTATAAAGTAGCCTACATATCAAGAAAGGTCGGAATAAGATTGGTATAAAAGGAGGATTTACTAATTAGAGTAGAATATGAGTTAAATAAATTAATAAATCATTAAAAGTATAAATTTAACCTGAGTTACTTATTTTAAAATGATAGTATGTTGGTTAAAAAATTTCGAAATTAGATTCTAAATGTATAACCAGTTTGACACCAAGCGCCCACTTTCCCAAAAACTGGGTGTGACAGTTGGCTCTAATATGGTTCATTTATTTTAAAGTACTGGTTTACAAAGTTTCGTAAATAATCCAATGTCGGATACATCAACCGAGTTGGATATTTTAAAATACTTATGTAATTATTATAATCTCAAACCGTTTATATAAAACAAATTTAAAGTTTCATAGTAGTTCTTGTGGGAGATTTACTTACTTATCCACTTAAGTTATAATTCCAATAAATTCTTTAAACTTGACTAAGAGCACTATATGAATCTAGATAAGGTATTAAACTATTTATATTTATTCATTCGGGGTAGCCGACCAGGGGACGGAATATTAAACTATTTAAAAAAGTATTCGAGGTGGGTCGACCTTGGGACAAATATAACATACCGAGAATTTTTCTAGCTAGTACAGGTTTCGAACTTGTATTGAACAAAACCTGCACTAGGGTGGAAGCAGTAATTACTCTGCCAGGCTAACCACCCTAATATTAAACTATTTATTTTTTTAGCACTAGATGGTAATATTAAACTATTTATAAATATATAAAAAAGTATACTATAAAATCAATTAAAGAGAAGGATAAATCAATATTAATATAAAAGACTCATATAAAGAGCTATATAAGTCAGTTATAAAATGCACTAGAATTTATACAAGTTAATATTAAAACCACCTTTTTACTTTGACCTACAGATTTATCTATTTGTAATTTTATCATCACAAAGTGATATTGGTATAGTAATGTATCTTCAGTGCTTGTTGGTTTGGGCACTCTTTTATAAATCAGTTTCAGGTATATATCTTTCTCAATTGCTCGTTAAAGCTTGCACATAGCTCCATTAAAAATGCAAGTTTCTAAAATTGCCTGATAATAGACTTAACCTTTATTTCAATTCTGTATATTTTAATCCTCTATATTAAAAGCGATAAGAGAACACTACAGCTCAGATAAATGTAAGGTAATTACTCACAACATTTTTAATTAATAAATTTTGTTGATAAAATCCTACTTCTTTAACCCTTTCAAAACCAGATTTTTTTGTATGTCATACTTGTAACTCCAGTGTATTTTTTGCAATTTCAAGAAAAATGGTAGATTTTAGACAAAATTTATGTAAAAAAATAAAAAAGGTATCATGCAAATGGACACTCAAATGTTTTAAATATAAATATAAAATAATCTATTTAGGCAAAATAAAAACAATCTATGAATATTTTTAAATTTTATAATTGTTTATAGTATAATAACTGAAAAAAACAATCTCCCAAATGCATCCCATCTAGTACTAAAAAAAAATCTCCCAAATGCATCCTAGGTTATCCAGGACAAATGTCACAATACTCATATGTTTCGTGTTTTTGCTTTTTTTTGTTTATCTGTGAGCACACCATACTAATAAGTACCTAAACTTTTATTAGGGTAAACACTATATATGTACATTATGGTGACCTATAGTCACCAACAGAGTTACAAAGGAACTTACCATGTCAGCATATTGTCACCACAGAGTAAAAAGGGTTAAATCAGTATATAGGCTTTGTGTATGCTTTAACTGATCATTTATAACCATCAATTAAAATTATCTACCCAAATGCTTACAATTAATTGTACAATTACAATGACGTTCTTAATTAAATCTATAACAAGGTGTCTGTACATATAAATATATTTCAAACACAACTTAATATTCAAATCTTAGCTATAACCATCATAGTACCTTCCTTTAGCTTATGAAACAACACCAAAAACCTTAGATAATACCATTTTCTCCTTCAAGCATCTTTCTTTAACTATTAATTTATGCTCAAAAATGGTAAAGAAGTCCTAGCATCTCCTTATAACTATTGGTGAATTAATATATATAATTGTGTTTGGATTGTTAAGAAACTCGTCAATAATGTGAATAATAGGATTTATGCATATGAACTTTGAGTTTAATATAACATGAGGTTGAATGTACTTGATTTTATCTGTTGGGAAATACAGTGCATCCTCTGCTAACTTACGCTTAGAATGTATAATGTAATTCATAGATCTATAAGTGGTTTATCTTTTTGTTTATGGTGTTAAATGTATAAAGCAAGCATATAACTTCTCTGATTGAAAGTACAATCCTTTTAAAGAAAATGTAGGAAAATTTTGTGTGTGCACTGATAATTTTATAAATTCAGGGAAGATAAATGGTTATAATTTATATTATATACATAGATAAACTAGGTTGGCATCAGAACTTAATGAACTCAGTATCAGGAATGATGGTGATTTAGCAACATTTAGCAGGTGGCAGTTTGGTGCGTTTTGCAATTAGCTACAATACTAGCATTCAGATACTCATGTTTTGTGGTGTTTCAAAAAATAAATAAATATATAATCATTTGAGAATTTTATGTACCTGATATCAAAACTTTATTATTTAGAAATCTGAAGTGCAGCTATTATCATTATTGAATATGCTAAAAATATATAACTATTGTTCTGTGATAATTATAGATAGTCATATACTATAGGTCTAATAAGGGTCAGATAGTTAGGCCAAAGCCCTTTGTTCCTATATCCACCCCTGGCATATAAATATATATAGCCAGGCAACTGACTTGCTTAACTTTTAATTTTTATATATTCCCTTTAGTTAGTAAATGCTAACTTCTCTGTGTTATAATTTTGGCAATATAGGTAATTTATGCCAGGAAGGTTGCACAGGGTACAAGTCTACTAAACAATGGACAGATGATATGAATTTTGTCATCCCCAAGACAACTTAATAACTTTTAATAAATATAGATCAATTGCCCCAGCCACACTTCTTTATTTAATTTAATATTAGCAGATTCCTTCTGCTATGCTCTCTACTTTCTTATTAACAACCTCCTTCTTCAATTGTCCCATCTTACATATATATTAACAACTTTGGTCAATACTGCTCCTTTAGCTTAGACTATTCAGTTCTGCTATATTCTTATTAGTTCCAGAAGAGTATGGTATTCTTAAATTTCCTATCACCTTAGTTCAAGGCGATCTACTCAATATTCATCATATGTCAACATTGCCTTATCACCTTATGTGGAGGTAATCCAATAATAGCCTTTCTGAACAAATATTGCCTCATCCCAAGGCGCTCAAATACTTGTACGTTATTGATCATGATTGGCTGATTATAGCCAACCAGCTGTAGCTAATTAGGGCTTTTCATCCAAACATATCAGAATCTTGACATTATTCCCCCCTTGACTGGACAATCAGTCTCCTTTATGTTTATATGCCCAAAGGAACTTTGCATGTACTCATTTAATAATCCTTCCACTCATGGGGTCCTTGATAGTATAGGCATTTACACCTGTTTTCTCAATAACTTCAAACAATCCAAATCAGATACTGGCCAATTTTTGCTTCTGACCAAACCCAATTTGGTCATGGAATAGAACCAAATTGTAACAAATCAGGAGGCACCTGATCCGTACATTGCTTCAGATTGGGTGGCATTTGATCTGAATGTTGCTTTAATCCAAAGGGCCTCAAACTTGGGAAACTCAGAGCTAGTGGAATTCAACATCCTGAAACCAAAATACACTCATGAATTGATGTTGGGCTTACACATGGCGTGGATGATGATCTGGTGGGATGTGGAGTCTGCAAGCAATGTGCTGGATGGTGTTTGAGAGAGCCTAGTGTAGAAGAGAGCTTACTTAATACTTTTGAGCACTATTTATTATAGGATGTTGTGGCCCTGAAGGGCTAGTTGTGTCTTCTACAAAATCATAAAAACAAATAAAAAAGATCACTTGCTAATAAAAAATACTATTTTAATAAAAACATTATAAAAGTATTGGATTGGAATCATGAGCTTAACCAGTGATCTTGGAATGGCGTTGGCATCGTTCTCAGTCCTTTCCTGGTCCCAGACCCTGCTGTTGATGTGCAGCGTCATGGGAACAGTGATTCAGGAATATGTGGCAACAACAAGGCATGGTGAAAGGGTTTGGGGATGAGCTTTGGTGGGCCTATCCCTATTATGGTCTGTAACATGGCTTTTACTTCCCAATTTGTTCATAGCATATTGGCGCTGTTGAGTTGTTGACTATATCTAAAAGTCAGATATTCAATAGGGACATAATAATGTTAACATGATTAATTTATTATAAATCATATCAGATATCAGTGATTATAGATCAGGAATATTTTAAACTTATGCAAAGCTTAAGATACATGGCATAGTGATTTTGCTTAATATATGACTATGATGACACAGGCTCAGGGGCTTTGTTGGTTTGGTCAGACTCAAAATAATAGCCAATAAAATGACTCAGGCATATGAGCTTTTTGATCTATGTCAAAATTAGTTTTTAATGTTGATTGAGTTTTTAATCAAATTAGTTACTAATTAGTGATACAAATTGCCTTGGTATGTGCTTCTGATTTCTTGAGATGAGTATCAGTTCATCTATTTGCATACGCGTTAGAAACACTGTCTTGAGAATGTTTCAACGTTTGAGACTGACTCTGAGGCATTTGAGATGTCTTGAGTCATATGGATTGTAGACCCTCAAAAGAACTCATTACTTTCCTTGGCCAAGTGCCATTAGAATTAAGGCGTTGTGGGTAAGATGAGGTGAACATCAAACCCTATAAATTACCTTAAGTTGTTACTAATAAACTAACATCAACTATTACCAAATGTTTATAAAAAATTTATAAGTTTTTTTGTATTTAATACTTTACATTGTATTAAGTTGAGAATTTACTTAGGATCAGAAGGATCAGGGCAGCGTGCCATCATTTAAGTAATGACAGAAGAATACAACTTCAAGTATAATTACCAAGGAGTTATATCTTAACTATAATCATTGTATGGTATATTTTCTTCATACAATAGACGTTCAAAACTCCACCTTACCTCAGAAGAAGAATCATCCATACTTAGTAGACCTAAAATTCAACAAGTGGCGCTCAAGGTTGGGAACACAGATTGTGACCATGCCAAGTGTCAGAAATTTGACTATGGGCTCTGCTAGTTGGCAGGCTAACCAGTATGAAGACTGGTCAGCCCTTGCTGTTTTACCTTAGGCGTCGGGGCTAGCAGCACCAGCTAACCCCTTGGCGTGTCACCCACGCCATTTTGGGGATCCCCTAGCCTAAACTTCAACCAACAAAATAAATATAAACTTATAACAAAAGGTAGATTAGGCAAAGGGAGATATTTATTGAAAGGGAGGCGCCAGGTATTTATACTATTTACAAAAGGGCTACTGCGCCCATCGCCAACCTATCAGCTCTTTCACTGGTTCTTCCAGCCAACCACTTCTTTTCTTCTTCTACTTCTTCTTATTCTACATTATCTCTTCCCTGGCGTCAACCCTATCACTCCATCCTTCCCAATGTCCAAATTAGTTTTGGTTCATCCTCAGCCTTAAGTCACTGGTGAACCATATAAATAATTAATCCAAATAAAGGTCAAATTTGTATTTGACCTTTGAGTTGATATAATTGCACCAGAAACCACTTTGGTTGCTCACTTTGACTTGGAATATCTCAGCATCTTGCCAACATCACTTCTACTCTTATCTCATTAATAAATGAGGCACCAGAAACAACCTTGGCCACCTCAAACTCATAATTGTCAGATCCACTGACATTGGATAATCAGTCAGCGAATTCATGGATAAGTGAATACATCAGCTTTCCGCCAGAAATCCCACAATGGACTACAAATGGCAGTTGGCATCGGCCACTGATTCTGCTGACTGATATCAAGTGAATCATCCTCAGCTATTAGTCACCAGTGATCCTTATACTAATTTGGGGCCACTGACTGGCCCCACTCAAACCTAAATACCAAACTTGGCGGAATACTAATTTTGGCTCAACCCAAATTGGGGAGCAACTAACCAGCAATTGAACCAAATAACATTAAATTCAGTCAATAAACCATTCCACCAGGATTGGCTATATCATCCCAAATAACGCTTAATCATTGGAAGATTCCATCTGTTTAAAATTTCAACACCAAGTATGGGAGTAATCCTAATCAATTATTTAGAACTATTACTGGCCTAATGGGAATACAGAAATGACTGTGTACCAGATTAACTTGAATGACATACCTATGATTACCTACCTTGATGAACCCATTTCACCTGAAGAACTGAAACGTCTTGAACATCAGTTGTTAAGAGGGTATCAAATGGGACAAGGGCCTGTGGACAGCAGTAGTAATCCCTTTTATTGCCAACGATAGCAAGATTTGTTGTGGATGAGATATCTAGCTCATCATCAATTTGAGCATGGCTCAAGTCTGAAATAATTTAATTGAGATATAGAATATCACCCAATACTTAATTGAATTTATACACCCCACCTCCAGAAACTCTCAGATGACAGTTGCCTGCCATCATGCGGCCATTACCAAGTTGTTAAACTTCTCATGTAACTCCAGTCAGGTGGCCCAAATTTTAGATGAGCGATTAGAGGCCAACTTCAATGAGGTCCATTCTAGTTTGGAAGTGAGCTATAATCTTGCTACTTGGGCTAATGACAGAGTAGCAGAATTAGCACAAGAGCTAAATGACAGATTTTATCCTATCTTTGACAATTTCTTTTAGGAGAAAGAGGAATTACCAAAACTTGGGTTAATAATATCACACAAACTTCCATTAATGTTTCAGAGTTCATGAGGCTTAATCATGAAGCCCAAGAGGTGCAGATAAACAATAACGATGAATTTCATGATCAGCATCAATGACTGTGCACCCAAATTTCGCAGATGAAGGATGAATACACCAAAAAATCAATTATTGGCACACACAATTTGAAGGCCAATGGGTGGAAAATGAAAAAATTAAAAGTTTATATGGATTGTCTTAATTGACAGATCAATAATCTTAATGAGGATGTCACTTATATTAACAAGTCAAACAATATTCTTCATGGAGAAGTAGAAAAGTGTAAGAAGACAATTAAGAAAAAGGACAAAGTGATTTCCACCTTGCAACTACAAACTACTGGATTGAATGAGGAAATTGCAAGGTTAAAGTTAAAAGATCAAAATCATGTTAATTAGAAAATGAATTTAACAATCAAATCCGAGCTTTGGATGACAGGCATTGTCAATGTGCCATGAACCATTCAACTGAAAATGCTTCTGAATACTATGAAGACAGAGCTTTAGAAGTAGCTACTGAAATGGACGCTGTACCACATCAACAAATGCCTGGCAATATGGTTGATTTGGCCAACCCCAAAACCTTAAACCATGGTGCAGTGCCTCAGAGCCCTACTACACCTGGCCCAATCCAACAAAGAAGTAATTGTAATAACTATGGTCAGGAAAGCAATAATTACAACCAGCGAACCTGTCTACATTTGACAAGAATAAAAGTATAACCACATTTGTCAAATCTTTGAATTAGCTATGTATGGGGCCAGTGACCACAACAAAGCAGCCAATATTATTAATTGTTTATATGAGTGGAGCATTGAATGGATTATGCTCCATGTCAATGAAAATCCAACTTATACCAAAGTCGAAGAGGCTGTGCTTTATGAATTTGGAGGTCCAGAACGAATGTCAACCAGAAAATCTAAATTTATTAACATTTGCTTTAAGAAAGATAAAGGAATTGATGAATTCACAGATCAATTCTATCACAAAGTGCAAGTTCTCCTAGGTGCAAAGGCTATGTTTGATTTTGATGCTAATATTGCACTAGAACATGCGGTACAACCTTACCAAAATTTGTCAAACAGTTTAATGCCTGCTTTTGTACAAAATCTTGCAACATCTGAACTAGTTAATTATTTGTGCAGATGTTCACAGAATTATGGCCCTCCTAATACTGGGTACAAATCAGGACCTGCCTCTATTGGGAAACCCTTTGAAACCAATAAGAAGATTGATAATTATTCACCTGTGAAAACTGAGCAAAACTTGAATACAAAGGCCCACGCTAAATGAATGACATCGCCTGCTATAATTGCAACCATAAAGGACACTTTGCTTCTCGATGCTATCATCATAATGTCATTGTAGTCCTTCCCAATAATGTGCAGGAGAAGGGAAAAGAACAAGAACAATAGATGGGCGACGCTCTATTGTGCTGGAAAAACCAGTCCCACCTGATCAACAAGAATTTGCAGGCCACAGGGCCTCATTTAACTATGAACGAATTCCATTTTAGTACCAAATGAAGATTCTACAAATGTACATGTGGTAACTCGCTCTCAGTAAGGTTGTCATACCTGAAGCCTCTGAAATAGTTGCTAGACCATACGTGCAACAAATAATTGAGAATATTCCAGCAGAAGGGCTGAGCATTGCATCAGATACCCTTAGCCTGAAAGGGGTTTATAGCAATGCCAATTGACACATTCATCCATGAATGTCCCAGTATTGGAAATACTCTGAAGAACACTCTTAATTCTCTGGATTCTTCACATATTCACTTAGTAAACTCTATTGATTCCTATTACTCTGAGTGCACTTACATGGACATTCTGGTCAACAAGATCAAAGTTGTAGCTATTGTTGATAGCGGAGCACCTGTAAACTTTGTTTCCATAAAGTTGTTGAAGAAACTGAAAATTTTTCTGGACATTGACCACCATTGAGAATATGGGACCACTGGCCTCAACAACACTAAGAGTGAAGGAGCTTACATCGTCTTGCCACTGCAATTTGGAGCTTTATAGTAGCTGCACCTGCAATAGTGCTTCTGAACACCAATTATGACATCTTGATTGGAATGAGTTTTTTAAGGACCTATGGGATCTCATGTGATTTTAAAGAAAAAATCTTAATGATATAAGGCCAATCACTTCCAATTTATTTCTCTCATGACAATAAAAAGCCCAAAAGCCATTGTAGAAACTTTATCAATATATCTTATGCTGATGGTATAATACCAGTATGATATATTCAGCGGGGAAACTGAAGCCATCCCATGCCAACTGCTATAAACAAAAATTGAGGAATACCTCTACATGTGAATAAGGATGTGACAATAGCTCCAGGCCATCAACTGGTTAAGAAGACTGTGACCACGCTGGATATTCCAGAAGGACTATATGGGGAGGTTGTATCCCTGTGGCATCATTCTCATATGGAACCTAGTGTGGCGCATGGAATACTTATATTAGGGCATGGGGAAATTGATGTCCTATTAGCAAATTTTGCCAGCCAAAGTATTAAGGTCAATAAATATCAAGTAGTTGCATTTGTGCATCTGTTTCCAAGGGACAAATTAAAATCAGCCATCAAATTTGGCTATTTATCTGATTCAGTTTACCAACCAAAACCCTTGGGGAAAATACTGTAATTTCTCAAGAACATTTACCAGATTATCAGAACAACAGAAGGATGAAGCACTAGAGTTGTTTGAATGATACTCCAAAATTTTTACCAAAGATTATTAAGATTTAGGTTGTGAAAAAGGAGTACAGCATTTTGTTGACATCAGGGACCATGCACCTATTATAATGAGGCCAATTTGGCACCCCAGGGCTAATGACAAAATAGTCAGAGTAAGGCTAGAAAAATTGCTGAAAAGTGGAATGATTGTGTCGTCTAAGAGCCCATGGGCCAGTCCAGTTTTAATCATAAAGAAAAAAGATGGCAGCAATCGAGTTGTGATTGATTAGTGATGCCTCATTGCCGTTACAAAAAAGATTTTTATCCATTTACCAGAATTGATGATGCTTTGGACCGTCTGGGAGGGGCAAAATATTTTACTGCAATGGACCTTATCTCAGGATATTG
Organism: Massospora cicadina; assembly: GCA_022478985.1. Classification (NCBI taxonomy): domain Eukaryota; kingdom Fungi; phylum Entomophthoromycota; class Entomophthoromycetes; order Entomophthorales; family Entomophthoraceae; genus Massospora; species Massospora cicadina. The sequence goes on from JAKSZP010005336.1 coordinate 57,472, forward strand.
ATAAATTGAACTGCCTCAAGAGGAGCAGGATAAGTGCGCAATGATTGCTACTCAAGAAATGTTTCAACTGATGCGCATGCCACAGGGGCTGTGCAACGCGCCAGCAACTTTTCAAAGAGCTATGGACACAATTTTGGGGGACCTTAAGTTATCCTGCGTACTGTTTTACCTGGATGATATAAATATCTTTTTGCACATGTTTTCTGAACATTTGGAGCACCTTGAACAAGTGTTTAAATGGTTATTGAAGGCTAATCTGAAGATAAAACCTAGAAAAAGGCAACTCTTTAAAAAATTGGAATACCTTAGGTTCATCATTGATTTCAAGGGCTTGCGGCTTCAACCTCAAAAGGTGGAGGCAAACAACAAAATGAAACCTCTGATGAGTATGAGGGATGTTCAAGTATTCTTAGGCATGGTAGGATACTAGAGGATTCATAGAAGGGTTTGAAAGGATTGCTGAGCCCCTATTTCAACTGCTACAAGGAGGAGTTCGATTTTGCTGTGCAGACAAGTGCCAACAGGCCTTTGAGGCTTTGAAAACCAAAATGAGCACAGCGCCTATCCTCCAATATCCAGATTTCAGCAGGCCTTTTATATTACAAACTGACGCCTCATTGACCGTGATTGGGGTGTGCTATATCAGATTGGGGAAGATGATGAGGAGCATCTGGTCGCTTATTGCAGCAGGATGCTGAATAAGCATGAGCGTAATTATATAGTGACTGAAAGAGAGAGTTTGGCCGTCATATTTGCATGTAAACAACTTTAGGTTTACATTCATGGTAGCAAGTTTCAAGTAGTGACAGATCACAGCTTGTTAAGATGGCTCTACAACCTCAAAGAACCTGAGGGATAATAGCCTGCTGGGCTCTGAAATTACAAGCGTACAATTGTGAAACTATTCATAGAGCTGAAGTAGCCATCAAAATGCAGATGTATTATTGCAACTTCCTATTGTAGCTGTCCTGAGCAGTTTGGCCAATGAACTTCATGAAAAGATGATTACCTGAAATTATGGAGATGAACAAACTGAAGTACAAAAAGTGATTGAAAAAGCATTAACTGACACCAAATATTGAAATGGAGTTTTATACAAACTCAAGCCCAATGGGCAGCATCAAATTTTCAAAAAACCTTATGACTGAATAGAGATTATTACACAAGAGCACAAGGATGTAGGGCACGGAGGATTGACCAAAATGCTAGAATTAATTCAGTCAAATTACTATTGGTATTCCATGTGATTTGATATCCAAAACTTGCTCAATAAATGTCATTCTTGCCAGATTGCAAAACCTATGAAGTTGGATGTGAAATATCAGTTAATCAAACCCAACTGGGCCTGGCATACCATATTGATTGATGTAGTTGGCCCTTTGCCTGTGAGCAGCCTAGGCAACAAATACATAATTGTTGCTATTGACCATCTAATGAAATGGGTGGAAGAAAAAGCAATTTGAGATATAGGGCTCTAACTAATGCCAAGTTCATTTTGGATAATATAAATTAAAAGCACGGATGCCCACAGAAGATTTTAACGGATAATGGCACAAATTTTACTGCTCAGATGGTATAACAGTTAAATGAGTTGATGTCTATCAAAGGAGTGTTGTCAATACTGTACCATCCTGAAACTAATGGTATAATAGAGCATGTGAATGGCACTCTAGTCAGCATTTTATGCAAAAACGCAGCCTTAGCGCCTTTGCAATGGGCTACCTCCATTAGTTATACCATGTTTTCATACAATATTGGACACCACAGCAGTACAGGCCACTCTCCGTTTTGAATTCTGTATGGTAGACAGCCCACTCTGCCTCCATTATTATATTCAGTACTCAGTTTGACTGAAGCAATTAGCCTGAATAATTATGTTGAGCAGCTAGCAAAGACCTTAATCAAGTTGCAATCTGAAGCCTACCAAGATGTGATTAGTTGAAAACTAGTCAGAAGGTCTATGATGACGCTAAACAAGCTACAGTGATTTATTTAAAGAGGGAGACTTAGTAGTATATTGTGATACTCATAGCGCAGGCCGCGCGCATAAGCTTGCCTCACTTTAAAAGGTCTGTTTATTGTATTGGAGAAATAGTCCAAAGATGTATATACCATTAAGGATCAAGGTGGCTGAGAAGCGAATTGAGTACACACTAAGCTCCTTTGTCCATATCATAAAGAATAAAAAAGTAAAAAGGAAGGTATAATATAAATAAAAAATATAATGATATTAAAATAATAAAAGAATAGAAAGACAAGAAATAAGAAAATTTATAAGCTTTTATTTGAAGATGTATGCCTTGTCATCGTTGAAACTAGGTAACTCTTCTTTAAGAGGGGGAGAAAAGTTAGATCGTACAAAGAGAAACCTGTAGCAGAATTGGAGAAATGCGAACTTCATACAAGTCTCAACTATCTAAACCCTTTTGGAGATGCGCTAACCCCAAAAAGGCACCACCAGGAACTCTGGCCTTGTTGGCTTAGGAAAGGCCATTGAACCAGAGGGAAAGACCATTGAAATGGACTTTGGAACAGGCGAGAAAGGTTCAATTTGGGAGTAAATGCTGGTGAAAGGAAAATACAGTTTGCAAGGAGACTTTTGAGGCAGGGGTAAACCGGGGGGAGGAACGCTTTTGCACAAAACATCTGAAAATGGGCCTCATCTAATATCCTGCACATGTTGGGCATGGTATCAGTGGGGAGCAAGGAAGGAGGGAAGCAAACACACGCGCCCAGAAGAGCCATCTGTGGAACATACTTTTTGGGAAGCCCTTTTGCCAGGCTTTTGCAAAGGGCTCAGTATAAAACTAGGATGTGTCAATCTTTGGAAACCTGAGTTTTAAGGCTTATTGGGACGTGTAAATTCGTATGCGCTGAAATGGGTTTGAACCAAATCCTAGAAAATGAGTCAGCAAAAATAATGACCTGATTGGCCTCAAAAATATTGTATGAGGTAATCTCAGGGCCATTAACAAATGAAGATGATAAGTAGGCATTTATGAGCTCTGACATTGAATCAAGCTCAAAACCTGATGAAGCCACACTGCCCGCGCATAGAGAGGAAACAAGGTATTAAGAAGGGAAAACAGAAAAAAGGGCAAACAAGAAGTCAGGAAGAAGATCCCCATCTGAAGCAAATTGATGTCGGATAAGGGTTCCTTGGAATTGTTTAGCTTCAGAAGCCCAAAGGGTTAAAGAAAGAGTCATAGGAGGATCCCACTCAACCCATTAAGAGGTTTGACGAACAGTACTTGGAGCCAAGATGGCCTGCTTGGTTTAATTGATAATTGGTGAAATTACAGCGGGACCTGAAGCTGAATTCTCAAGTATTGCAGAAGCGTAGCAGGTCAATCCAGCTTGAGAAGTTGTGGGCAATACGCCCATGTTAACTATAGCACGCCACATAGACTTGCTTAGTCTTAAGAGGATTCATCTGTCCGCGGCAGAAAGACTATCATGGTATTGTTCATATTTTAAATTTAAATTTAAATTTATTGCGGGGAAGGCCGACCATGGGATGGACACTTCCGAATATGACTCAGACGAGACAAAACTCAGTACCAGGTGAGGCACCCCAGAGAAGCGATGCTATCTCTTGTTGCCAGCGGGAACGCCACTTATGGGAAGGGGGAGGGAACGTGTGTAGGGGGCGTAGCCACTATTGAGCACGTGTGGAGGAAGGGGTCTGATTTGATGAACCAGACTGGGAACCAGGAGGAGACCAGCTGCCGGCGACGTGGTGGGAGATATCCAAACATCCACGCTTGAAAGTGATCCACCAAATGAGACCAGAATCTGTGGATAGCTTCAGGGAGGGTGGGGATGGATCCGGCGATGGCATTCAAGACAATCGTGTGGATAGTCCACATGGCGATTGCAACCACCAGAGCATGAAGGGAGGGTGGGAGGGGGAGGCCATTGATGAAGCAAACATATCTCTTGACAGACTGAAGGGATGTGTTTGATCCTGGCCTAGCAGACGTTGGACTTCGCGCCATATTACTTTAGAGGTGGGGCACTTCTCCAGGCGGTGAAATAGCGTTCCATACTGGTCACACACGACACAGGATGAGTGTAAAGCATTAGAGCGCTCAGCTGTACGATACACCCGCCTCAGGCAGCGCCACACATGGGAACGGACTTGAGGCTGCAACAGAGGATGGTGTGCGTATTTCCGGATAGTCTTTTGGGTCTCAGTGGAATAAGGGATGTCCATTATGTCCAGGTAGTCCACCCTGGATAGGACTTGGGGTCGAGTGGGGATCACGCCATCATGGATGGGTAGCCCCTGTACCTCTTGTGTGAACTGAGGAGAGGGGCGGCCTCTTTGGGTTGTATGTCCACTAATACGAATTCTCCACTCTGCGCTTCGCATGAAGAGTAGGATTCGTTTGTAGTGGGTTTTGGTCCCGTGAGGACCTGTGGCTGATGTGTGTGATGCGAGGTATTTCATCAGGGAGTGGGGGTTTGATGGATTGTTGAGGCCCAAGGCTTGGGAGAAGTTGGAGCGGGCTGCGCGGGACCAGTGTTGGGATGGGAGTGTAGGAGCAGTGACGGCCGCAATCCAGGTGCCTAGGATCTTGGCGGCATGGGCTTTGAAGTCAAGTAGGCCCATGCCACCATGATGATGAGGGCCAAACATGACCTCTAGCCGTACTGGTGGAGGGCGGCCTGACCAAAGCCAACCTTGTAGCAAAGCATACAGGGATTTGAAGAAGCTTGGGGAGAAGGGGATGGCGTGGGCTCCAAACCAGACTTTGGATAGGAGCATAGAGTTGGCAAGAACAACCCTGCCAGTGAGGGTAGTAGGGTGGGCTCTGAGAGAGGCGATTCGCTTCGTCACGTTGTCCAGTATATGGCCCTCCATTACTGCTGACGCGTATCCTCCTGCCTCCAACCACACGCCCAGATGGCGTACCAGTCCTATGGTAGGTCGCGGTACAAAGGGGAGCACCAGTGGAGCGGTGTGTTTTGAGTTAGTAAGGCGTGGACTTGGGCGAGCAGCTGGGCTGGGTTGGGAACTACTTGCTGGGGCCCAGCAGTTCTGAAACTGACCAAGGAGGATGATTTTGGTTTTGGAGGCGTTTAGTGCCGCGTTGCTTACCTGGGAATATTCCTGGATGAGGGCTTCAAGCGCGCGTGCATCTTTATTATTAGACACCCCCACCACGCAATCATCTGCAAATGCCATCATCTTGACTGGGGTTTGGCCTGGCACATGGACCCCAGTGAGTTGGGCATTCACATTTCGCAGTAGTGGGTCAAGGCTGAAGTTGTATAAGAGTGGGCTCAGGGGTCCCCTTGTTGCAGGCCCCTTTGAGGATGGACTACATCCGTTAGGAAACCTGGGCCGTGCACAGCCATTGTTGCAGATTCCGTGAGCAGCATCACCCAGTTAATGAAGCGGGGAGGTAGGCGGAATTGTTGGAGGCAGGCCCTAAGGTATTCCCAGTTTACTCTATCATAGGCCTTTTGTTGGTCCAAGAATACAAGTGCCCCAGAGGCTGTGGACTGACACACATTAGCCACAGAGTGCACGTTATCCCAAATCGACCTTCTGGGGATGAAACCAAATTGTTCTGGAGAGATGGTGGCAGATGCTACAGTCTTTAAACGGTTAGCCATGATTTTTGTTAAAATTTTGGTGTCTGTGTTTGTTAGAGAAATGGGGCACCAGTTGGCTAAGTCTAGCCTATCCCCTTTCTTGAAGAGTGTGACTGTAAAAGCCTCATGTCCTCCTGGTAGGAGGCGCATTTCCAACAGGCTTTGGTTGAGTGAGGCTAGCAGCAATGGGGATATGTATTTAAAATATTTTTTGTAGAACTCATATGGAATGCCATCTGGGCCTGGGCATTTTCAGTTTGGCACACTGCAAATGGTAGTCCATAATTCGTTTGGAGTAATTAAATTCATTATTTCCGGGTATCAGAAAATGGTGCGGATATGAGCTCTGTCAAGAAATTCCGCCATTTTGGCCGGCTGAATTGGTTCGGCTCAGTATAACTCGGAGTAATATCTTTGCATTTCGATTGCCACTTCGGCCGGTGTGTCCACAATAGAATTATCTGATCTTCGCACCTGTGTGCAGGCCACGCTCTGGCGTGGTGCAAAAATTTTTTGAAGAAGTATGCGGTGCACTTGTTGCCTTTAGTGATGCATGTGGCCCTGTATTGGACACAAACCCAATGTTTGTGTTGCCTTTCAAGTGCGTTGAGGTGGGCTGCTGCCTCTGCCCACTTCTGGCCCCATGCAGGGCTATATCCTGAGGCTGGAATGTTGGACTCCAAGTGGGCCAATTCTGCCAGCGCGTGCGATATAACCGCCGATGCAGCTCGTGAGCGTCTGGATGAGAGATGGCTATAGTGGCAGATGGTGTCTTTTTTGAAAGTTGCCCATGTGGAAATGGGGTCCGCACAAAACGGTGCAACAAATGATTTTGCCAAAGTTGCCTCTTCCACCCATATGGAAAATCCTGGCAAAGCTAGCTCTGGGGGGCGGATTTTGCACCAATGTGGGGCCTTTGCAACTGTGACGGGTAAGTGGTATGTTATCAAGACCAGTCGGTGGTTGGAGAATTCCATTTTTGTTGTTTTGAAGTGGGAGATGTGGGGTTGGAATTTCGCCGGTGCTAGAATAAGGTCAATGTGGGTCATGGACCTTAATTGGCCGTTGTGGATGTGGGGACATGTCATGTTTTTGAGCAGTGGGGCATGTCACGGCAGCGCATTCATTAACCCAAGGGTGGCTTTTAAAATGCGTAGTTCTACGTGACCCTGTGTGGCGTGGGGTGAGGGTGGCCACCGGTCTGTTGGTGAGGTTAGCCAACAGTTCATGTCGCCGATTAGGAAAGAATCAGGGGGTAGCGGGAGGGTTTTGACTGATGAGAAAAATTCCTGACGCTCTTGTGCACTGTTTGGGGCGTAAATGTTGACAATTGTGTGTGCAACATTGGCCCATGAGAAGGTGACAATGAGCACTCGGTCATTTAGGAATGTTTCTGAAGATGTAAATTTGAAAAAATTGTTTTTCCAAATTAGCACCCCACAGTGCTTCGACCAAAAGGATAGGGATGGTAGGAGCATTGTTTACCAAGCATCCTTGGAACCTCGTGGACAGTGGGTTTCCTGGATGGCCAGGATATCCACGGGTAAATTATTTTGTAAAAAACTCAGTTTCCTAGCCCGGGATGGGGAGGCCTTGAGTCTGGCAATATTCAGCATCCCTAGAGTGAAGGTTTCCCCCATCGCACCTTAGGTGCAAGGGGGTTGCCCCCTGGCCCACCAGCCTCTTCCAGGTCCCCACGGGCTTTCACAGCAGCGTGGGTATTAGCAGCAACGCTATCAGGGTTTTTGTTAATTTTTGCAGAAAGAGTTGTGTTGGCTTTGGCCTTTGCTTTTTGTTTTCCTGACATCAGACGAATTTTTTGCGGTGCAGATAAGTTCGGTGCACCGTCGAGTGGGGCAAAAAATTTTTTTTTAGTTGGGATAGGTCCCAAGTCAGTTTCAACCGGGGCTTGGGTGCAGCAATTGGGTGAGATCAAATCTCCCATCGGATCCTCAGATTGAGTGGCCCGTTTGGCTTAGGCCTCCCAATCTGATTGGGTGATGGATTCCCGAGTTGCTTCCACCGCGAAGGTCTCCATGTCCTCCTGGCGTTGTGAGTGTGGGATGGTGGTGGTGACCTTGGCCGCTTCCTTGGCCGCAGTCCTATGGGCCTGCTTGGCCTTCTTCCACTCCTGCGGGGAAATGGGCTTTACCAATAGGTAGCAGCCTTGTGCTCCCCACAGGAAAGCCTCTTTGGTGCTTGTGGTTGGTTCGTAGTGCACCTCTCCGCTGGCCATGGCCGCCGAGGGGTGCTCTTGGAATGTAACGCCCTCTTTAATGGGGCACGCATGTGCCTTATGGCCAAACACATCACAGTGGGTGCAAATGGGGGCGCGCTGTCCACGGTTACCCGGAATGGGTGGGTGGTGTGCCCTGCAATATCAATAAAGGTGGAGTGTGGGATCTGGGTTAGGTCCTTCACAATCTCCTCAGTTGGGGTCAGAACTGCGATGGCTTTGCTGGTGCACAGGTGTGGCATCAGCGTGAAACGTTGCATTTCAAAAGATTGTATTTTGCCATATATGGCGAGACCATCTTTCAGGTGTTGCTCCAAAATATCACGTTTTACCATAGTAGGCAAAAAGTCAAATGTGAGGAAAATTTTTTTTGTCCATCTGGTGCATTTAGTTTCAACAACCCGTTGCCCTTCAGGGAGGTCAACCACTACGCGCACCACTGCAGCCTCGTCTGCTGCTATTTTGCTTTCAAAACCTAGGTCCAGCCAACCGTGCAACATGGAGTGAGGTGCAACATACACCGCGGTCAGGAAAATTTTGTGTACATCTTCACAAAATTTTTCCCATAGGGCTGTTTTTTGGATGTCTAGATACACATGGACTCCGAATTCCACCGACAAAAGTGGCTGGGAATGTGGTGTATTGATGTACTGGTTGCATCATGCTTGCCACGCGAGTATCTCCGGGGAAATTGTGACCGCCAGTTTTTTTAGATTTTTTTCTATTCTGCCGGATTCTCCGGGGCATTTTCGAATGTTAGAGGCTGTGGGCCTTCCGCCTGCTCCTCTTGCCTTGCTTGCCCAACTGCTCCCAGACATGGGCGCAGACTAATCCCCTCTATGAGATTATCAAACTAGATTTAGTCTTGAATTGAATGGGTTGCAAAAGTGTTTGCAACGAGAAAGAGAAGTTTGGTATTATTCATATTTTTTTTTAGTACTAGATGGGGTATTATTCATATTTTGATGAGCAAGAAAAGTTAGATATTGTGAATCAGAGAAAAGAGTACCGCCACTTATATCCAGTCAGGGTGGGGGAAATGGTGAGTTGTTGACTGAATCTAATTGTTAGATACACAATAGGGACATTTTAATGTTAACATATTTAATTTATTATGGATCATATCAGATATCAGTGATTATAGATCAGAAATATTTTAAGCTTATGTGAAGCTTAAGATCCATGGCCTAGTAATTCCACTTAATAATATTTGACTATGATGACACAGGCTCAGGGGCTTTGTTGGTTTGGTCAGACTTAAAATAATAGCTGATTAAATGACTCGGGCATGTGGGCTTTTTGGTTTATGTCAAAATTAATTTTAATGTCAATCAAGTTTTCAATCAAATTGATTACTAATTAATGGTATGAATCAACTTGGTATGTGCTTCTGATTTCTTGAGATGAGTATCAGTTCAGCTATTTGCAGACGCATTAGAAACAATGTCTTGAGAATGTTTCAAGGTTTGAGACTGACTCTGAGGCATTTGAGATGTCTTGAGTTATATGGATTGTAGACCCTCAAAAGAACTCATTACTTTCCTTGGCCAAGTGCCATTAGAATTGAGGCATCATGGGTAAGATGTGGTGAATATCAAACCCTATAAATTAACCCAAGTTGATACTAATAAAATACATCAACTATTACCATAAGTTTATAGTTTAATTTATAAGCTTTTTTGTATTAAATGTTTTACGTTGTATTAAGTCAAAAATTTACTTAGGATCAGAAGGATCAGGGCAGCGTGCCATCATCTAAGTAACGACAGAAGAATACAGCTTCAATTATAATTATCAAGGAGTTATATCTTAACTATAATCATTGTCTAGTCTATTTTCTTCATACAATAGACTTTTAAAACTCCACCTTACCTCAGAAGAAGAACCAGCCATCCTTAATAGACCTAAAATTCAACATTCACAAACCAAAAACTAAATTAGATGAAACACAAATACATTTTTTTCAGTTTTGTGGGGGCTCTAAGAAGAGGTGGTGGCACCAGTAGGGGAGGAATGGTATCGCCATGTGTTGACAGTGGTGATGGTGAGTTTCTCACTAGCATTCATAGTAAGAGAGGTGGTTTAAGTATGTGGCGCAAGTGCTGTGAAGATGGAGGAAAGCCATGGAGGATCTACATCTCCAAAATGTCGGGCGGCATTGCCCATGGAAGCTTTGGAAAAGTTTCACCAAGAGGTGTTGTGGATTTGTTTTCAGGTGCAGTTATCTCAAGCGATGGGAGGGGAGACCCCTTTCTCACTGCAGATTGCACAAATTGTGGAGGCACTACCCTCAGATCTGGCAGAGTGGGTGCAAGAGTTGATTGAGGAGCAAGGTCGCCTCTCAGGATCCACGGATGAGTGTGTCAATTGGATTGACAGGATGCCTGTACAGATGAGGCGCAGGATGAGGCGTGGTTGGCTCTGATGATGGTGTGTCAGGGGCAAAAATAGGTTGAAAAATATGGGCAGATTTTATGACCATTGGTGAAATCAGCATGATTCTTGAACTCACAACTATAGCTAATGTTTTGACAGGGGCTGCAAGAAGATATGTTAGCTGCCATGGCGGCTACTAAAGTTCATATTAAGTTGGTGGAAGAAATTGGGTTGGCAGTACAGGTTGAGAAACAATTGGCCTTGGCACAAAACCGGAGGGAAGATTATATGTCTCCAGTAAGGGGCCAGTCACCCGCAGTGGCTCATAGAGGTCAAGGAGGTTGCAGGGATCACCCAGAAAATTTAAAAATATCCATGGAGGGTTTCATCAGGGAAACGGCGAGGAGTGGGGAAGAACAGGAGGTCAGGGACCCAGGAAGAGTTTTAGTCCTAGACCTACCTTACCTGCAAATTTGCAAAATAAGAATGCTTTAAACAATCAAAATCTACTTCTTCACTTTATCCTCAGTTATTAATTCCAGTGGAATTATATTTTCAAGGTAAGAGGAGAAGTTGTTGGCCTTGGTGGATACAGGGCCAAGGAAAACTATGTGGAATTCGCCCTAGCAGAACGTTTGAAGTTGGAAATGAAGAGGGGTCCTGAGGTGGTGTTTGCTGACGTGTTGAGGAGAGATCCCTCATTGCATTTAAAGCATTTGGTAGTTGTTCGTCAGAACCCATTTTGGTTCAAAGAGAGCTTCTATGCAATCAGAAATATGGCCCATCCTGTGGTATTGGGGATGTGATGGTGGCATCATTTACAGCTCCAGGTTGATTTGTCACATAATACAATTACCTTGAATCTGCAGATGGGGCCTAAGATGAGATGAAAGATGGAGATTGGGAGTGATGTTCCAAGCGGACTCAGGAACTTGGGTGGAATCCAGGAGGTAGAGTTAACAGCTGAATACAGCGACTTTGTGGGTGTATTTGGTCCTATTGGGAACTCGCCTTTTCCCCTATGGATTCTTTTGCATTTTCATTCCAGTTCAAGGAGGGGTCAGAGCTTCCCAGGGGATGTCTGGTATACCCTCTCAATGAACAAGCAAAAGAAGCAATGTAGGGCCATTTGAAATCTATGTTAGACAAAGGTTTGATTGAACCTTCTAAGTCACTGGTGGTGTCTTCAGTATTAATGGTGCCAAAAGCAAGTGGTGAACTATGCCCATGCGTGGATTTCGATGTCTGAACACAGTCACTGAGCCTGATCTATATCCGATGCCTTAGTTGGAGGATATTATCACAATGGTTACCGGATGCACCATTTTTATAAAGCTTGATCTCACAGATGCATTCAATCAGGTACTAATGAGACTGGAACATCAGAAATACACAGCGTTTAAGTATCACCTGTGGGTGTATCAGTATTGTGTGATGCCGTTCAGTCTTAGGAATGCTCCGGCGGTGTTCCAGAAGATTATTGAAATTGTCCTTGGAGGGATGATTGGTCAATGCTCTGCCGCCTATATGGATGATATTAGTGTTTTCATGGACCCGAGAGGATCATGTCTGGGATGTCTGGGAAGTTCTGTGGGAAATTGGCCAGATATGTCTGAGATTGAAACCTTCCAAGTGTGAATTCAATCGAAGCTCAGTGACGTTTCTAGGCAACGTAGTTTTCTAGAACAGATTGGGAGTGTGTCCAGATAAACTGCACACAGTGCGAGCATGGAAGGCCCCTACTGATCAGATGGGGGTGCAGAGTTTTTTGGGAACTTTGAACTTCCTACGTCAGTTTGTGAAGAATCTATCCCAAATGGCCTTACCTCTCACGCATCTAACGCGGGATGTTCCATTTGTGTGGGGAAGAAAAAGGAGCAGGCATTTAAATTACTGAAGAATAAGTTATCTATCACGCCTGTGTTGGCCCATCCAGATCCTAGGAAACCATTCGTGGTGAAAACGATGCCTCAAATTATGCCATAGGTGCAGTGTTGCTTCAGGAGGGGAAGATGGGCTGGAAAACACCATGTGTTACGTTAGCCGCAAAATGCTCCTTGCTGAAACAAATTATCTGATATACAATAAGGAACTTCTGGTGGTGATGGTGGCCTTGCAGGAATGGCAGCACCACCTACTCTATGCCCAACACCCTTTTGTTATTCAAATGGAACCTAAAGCGTTGGAATAGTATTGCCAACCCAGGAAGGTGAACCGGTGGCAAGCCAGATGGCATGTGGAGCTAGTCCAATATAACTTCTGGGTAGAGTACAGGCTAGGATAATCAAATGTCCTAGCAGAATATTTGAGTCAAGATGGGGGCTTAGTGTATAAGGAGGAGGAATTGGAGGAGTTTAATACAGCCATAATGTTTTGACTGGACCAATTTGTGATGACTGGTGGTGAGGAAAGTGAGTATGGAGAGGAATTCCGCCAAAAGCAATTAAGGCCATAATTTGGCTGGCAACTGAAAGCTGAGATGAAGGAGGGGCAGCCGCATGATTTCCCTAGAGCCTATATGAAGAGGCGTGGGGTGTTATACCACAATACTCGCGTATGGGTGCCCAACCCATCATTACAATGGGAGGTAATATTATTCCCTTATGATAATTTGTTGGCGGGTCATCCAGGAGTGGGGAAGATGGTGGAGTTGGTGCGATGGGACTATTCATAGCTGGGCCTGCATAGGGATATCAAGAAGTACGTGGGGAGTGTATGTTATGCACAAAAGCGAAGCCTTAAGGGAACTGACATCTAGTAAGTTAAACCCACTACATATACCATGTGCGCCATGGAGCTCAATTAACGTTGATTTCATAATGAGTCTTCCAAAGGTGCAGGGGAAGGATGCGTTATGGTGGTCATGGATAGACTGACCAAATACGCTGAGTTTTTCTCATGCACTGGGAGTTTTTTTAGCAAAGGAAGCAGTAAGGATCTTCATTGATGAAGTGTTCTCCCAGCATGGCTTACCTGAAGAGAGCATTTTGGACTGTGGTCCACAATTTGTCTCAAAATTCTTGTCAAGTTTTCTGAGAAATTTGGAAATCAAGCCTGGTCAGCCCTCAGCATACCATCCTCAATCTATTGGAAAAATGGAGAGGGTGAATCAGATACTTGAGCAGTACCTCTGGTGTTACGTTTCCAATCAGCAGGATGACTGGGTTTTGTGGGTTCAGATGGCCCAGTTTGCTTATAACAATAAAATTGTCAATCTTCAATGGCAATGATACCATTTTTCACAAATCATGGTCTTAATCCCAGATCAAATGGGGATCTGTGGGTGGAGTGTGTCAGGGGGCGGATGAGATGGCTCATACAATGGCAGATATTGGGAAGAAGCTATGGGAGAATCTGGAATGGGTGGTGGCTCAGCAGATACAACAGGAAGCTTGACAAAGAGCTCTAGATCAAGCGTTTGAGCCTAGGGATTGGGTATTGGTGGCGGCAAAAAACTATGGTGTTCCAGTTAAGAGTTATAATCTGGGACCAAAGTTTTTGGGCCCATACCGGATTGTCCAAGCCATTAATCGGGTTGCCTTTGAATTAAGTTTGCCAATAGGTTCCAAGGCCCATCCAGTGATTAACACTTCCCAGTTATGGGCATTCAAGGAAATAGGTCTGGATTGACTGGGACTGCTAAACTCTAGGGAAGGGGATGTGCCAGAATATGAGGTGGAACGGATATTGGATGTGAGATGGGTGAGGGGCTGGTAGCAATTGCTGGTAAAGTGGAAAGGCTATCCAATGGAGGAGGCGATATGGCAGACAAAAGAAGACCACATCCGATGCCTGGAGAAGGTTAAGGAGTTTTGGGCCTCACAGGGGGGTGATTTAACGGGTCAGAAGGCACCTGATCTTTAAATTGCTTTGGATTGGGTGGCATTCAATACAAATGCTGCTTTAATCCAAAGGTCCTTGAACTTGGGGAAGTCAGAACTAGCGAAATTCGACATCCCAAAACTGAAATGCATCTGTGAAATGATATCAGGCTTACAAATGGCGTGGATGATGATCCAGTGGGATGTGGAGTCTGCAAGCAATGTGCTGGATGGTGTTTGAGAGAGCCTAGTGTAGAAGAGAGCTTACTTAATACTTTTGAGCACTATTTATTGGAGGATTTCATGGCCCTAAAGTGCCAGTTGCATCTTCTACAAAAACAGAAAATTAAATAAAAAAGATCGCTTGCTAATAAAGATACTATTTTATTAAAAAATTATAAAAGTGTTGGTTCAGAATCATGAGCTCAACCAATGAGCTTGGCATGGCGTTGCCGTCATTATTGGCCCTTTTCTGGTCCCAGACCCTGCTGTTGATGTTCAGCGTCATGGGAACAGTGGTGCAGGAATACGTGTCAATGATGAGGCATGGCGAAAGGGTTCAGGTATGGACTTCGGCAGGCCTGTCCCTAGTATGGTCAGTAACATGGCTTTTATTTTCCAATTTGTTGTAGCATATTGGCGCGAACCCACCTGTTACACAGGTCTCCATCTTTGAACTGAACTAGCCCAATACACTGTTCCCAATAGGTGGCCTGATTCATTATCTTTTTAGCCAGGTTGAAGGGAACTTGATTCTATTTGCAACTTGATCAACGTTTCCACTAGGTTAATCAAATAACGGTGGGGATCCATCCCACCAGAATCTTCTATGCAAGCATAAAGCAGTGCTGGAAGAGCAGGGTGTTGTCCATATAGTAATTGAAAGGGACTCTTCCCCATGGCAGAATGATAGCTAATGTTGTATGAAAAACAGCAATGGAAAGAAGGGAACTCCAATTGGAAAATCAATCTAATTTAAATTTATGGAGTATGTTCACCAAGGTCCCATCAACTTGCTCAAACAAATTCATTGGACTTGGGGTAGTATAGGGTTGTCAGAACCCTGAGGATGCCTGTCGGAAAATTGACCATGGGCTCTGCTAGTAGGCAGGCTAACCAGTAGGAAGACTGTTCATCCCTTGCCATTTTGCCTTAGGCGTCGGGGCTAGCAGCGCCGGCTAGCCCTTGGCATGTCACCTGTGCCATTTTGGGGATCCCCTCTGACCTAAACTACAGCCAACGAAATAAATATAGAACTTATAACAAAAGGTAGAATAGGCAAAGGGAGATATTTATTGAAAAGGGAAATGCCAGGTATTTATACTATTTACAAAAGGGCTACTGCACCCATTGCTGACCTATTGGCTCTTCCACTGGTTCTTCCAGCCAGCCACTTCTCTTCTTCATACACTACTTCTTCTACTCTATTCTCTTCCCTGGCGTCGACCTTCTCGCTCTGTCCTTCCCAATGTCTGAATTAGTTTTGGTTCATCCTCAGCCTTAAGTCACCAGCGAACTATATAAATAATTAATCCAAATAAACATCAAATTTGTATTTGACCTTTGAGTTGATATAATTGCACTGGAAACCACTTTAGTTGCTTGCTTTGACTTGGAATATCTGGAATCTCACTGACATCTATTCTTCTCTTATCTTAATAAAAAATGAGGTACTGGAAACAACCTCAGCTGCCTCAAAACTCATAATTTTTGGATCTGCCAACATTGGATAATCAGGCAGCAAGCATCTGAAGCAAATACATTGGCTTTCCGCCAGGAATCCCACAATGGACCATGAATGGTTGTTGGCATTGATCACTGATTCCACTGACTGATAGGATCATCCTTGGCTATAATTGCTGGTGATCCTTCTACTAATTTGGGGCCACCAATTGGCCCCACTTGAACCTAAATACCAAACTCGGCGGAATACTAATTTTGGCTCAACCCAAATTGGGGAGCAACTAACCAGAAATCGAACCAAATAACACAAAATTCAGTCAATAAGCCATTCTGCCAGGATTTGCCAAATCATCTCAAATAACGCTAAATCATTGGAGGATTGCATCTGGTTCAAATCACGACATTTCTCCCCCACTTAACCAGATGGTAATAATCCTAATTCCAAACTCAGCGTGTGGGGTGGGCATCCAGGGCTTGCCCTCCCTGCCACCAACAACTGCTTGAACCAACCAAAGTGGCAAATCCCCGCCACCTCTTCACCCACCTTTAGCTACTTCTTCACCAACCAGCAGAGTCCCCCTGTAGTGAGAACCAATGTCAGAAATTCGACTTTGGGCTCTGCTAGTTGGCAGGCTAACCAATATGAAGACTGATCAGCCCTTACCGTTTTGCCTTAGGCGTTGGGGCTAGCAGCACCAGCTAACCCCTTGGCAAGTCACCCGCGCCATTTTGGGGATCCCCTATACTCGTTCCCTAAACAACGAAATAAATATAAACTTAGATTATAATAAGAATGAGCAAAGGGAGATATTTATTGGAAGGGAAGCGCCAGGTATTTATACTATATACAAAAGGGCTACTGCGCCCACCGCTGACCTATTGGCTCTTCCGCTGGTTCTTCCAGGCAACCACTTCTTTTCTTCTTCTACTTTTTCTTCTACATTATCTCTTCCCTGGCGTCACCCTCTCTCTCCATCCTTCCCGATGTCCAAATTAGTTTTGGTTCATCCTCAGCCTTAAGTCGCCAGTGAACCATATAAAGAATTAATCCAAATAAAAGTCAAATTTGTATTTGACCTTTGAGCAGATATAATTGCACCGGAAACCACTTTAGTTGCTCACTTTGACTTGGAATATCTCAGCATCTCACCAACATCACTTCTCCTCTTATCTTATTAATTAATGAGGCACCGGAAACAACTTCAGCTCCTCAAACTCATAATTTTTGTATCCGCCAACATTGGATTATCAGGCAGCAAATTCATGGATGAACAATTGAAGAAAATACATCAGCTTTCTGCCAGAAATCCTACAATGGAACACAAATGGTTGTTGGCGTCAACCACTGATTATGCTGACTGATATCAATTGGATTATCCTCAGCTATTAGTCGCCAGTGATCTTTCTACTAATTTGGGGCCACCAATTGGCCTCACTCAAACTTAAATACCAAACTCGGCGTTATACTAATTTTGGCTCAACCCAAATTAGGGAGCAACTAACCAGCAAACATATCAAATAACATGAGTTCAGTAAATAAGCCATTCTGCCAGGATTTGCCAAATCATCCCAAATAACGATAAATCATTGGAGGATTCCATCTGGCCAAAATCACGACATTTCTCCCCCCACTTAACCAGAAGGCAATAATACTAATTCCAAACTCAGCGTGTGGGGTGGGCGTCTAGGGCTTGCCCCTCCCTGCCACCAACAATCGCTGGAACCAAACCACAGTGGCGCATCACTGCCACCTCTTAACCAACCTTTAGCTACTTAAGCATCAACCAGCAGAGTCTCCCTGTAGTGAGCACCAATGTCACAAAATTGACCTAGGGCTCCGCTAATGTGCCAGGCCAACCAGTATGAAGACTGATGGCCCTTTGCTTTTGCCTTCATTGGCATTGGGGCCAGCAGTGCCGGCTAACCCCTTGGCATGTCACCCATGCCATTTTGGGGATCCCCTAGCCTAAACCCTAACTAATAAAATAAGTAATAAAATTATAACAAAAGGTAGACTAGGCAACAGGAGATGTTTATCAGGAGGGAATGAATGACTGTTTATACTACTTTCAGGGCTACTGCACCCAAGTGCTCTTTGGCCAATCATCTGCTGGAAATCCCATTGGCCTCTTGATCCCAAACTCTCTATCAGATCATAAACTTTCTTCATTCATACTCATAGCGATTCCCTCTTCAGATCTGCTCAACTGATCACCAAATTATTAATATTAGGTCAATCCATCCTCAGCATAAGTTGCTGGTAGATCATATATAAATTCATATGTAAATAGGGCTTCAAGCATCCTTGGCATGAGTCGCCAGTGCTCCAAATTAGTTGCAATTCCTAAATGATTGATAACGAATATATTGACTTTCCGCTGAAAATCCCACAATCATTTCTTATGGCAGTTGGCGCAGGGCTAAGATTTTGCCAACTCGAGCTATAATTAACAAAATCCTCATTAGATGCTGTTAACTGAATACAGCAGCTTTCCACTGGAATTTCACTTCAAACTATAGTTAGCAATTTCATTCGTTAGATGCTGATAACTTAATACAGCAGCATTTCACTGGTAATTCCCACAATCATGATTTGATGGTAGCGCCAAACTGGGAATCCGCTGACTCTAAAATGATTTATATTTTTATATCATTAGATAATCAAACTAGGCGATTAGCCATCAATAACACCCAACTAACTGAAACCCTAATTCAGATACTATCAGAAGGATCTATCTGGTTGAAATTCTGACAGTGCCCATCAGCTCGTTCAACTTTGGAAGGATGCATAAGGTGAAGTTGGTTCAATTATTGGTAAGGATGAATTGAGGGCAGCCATGACATTGGAATGTACATTCCATTATGAACTTGACCACTGTGAGTGCCTTAAATTCTATATCATCCATGTTTCAACCCACCTAGTTAAGTTTTCAATTGCCACTAAAATATATTTGGACCAGTTAGCTCCTGTTGAAAGAGGGCCAACGACATTAAGGGAAACTATATGCCAAGCAAAATGTGGTTTTAATAACTGGTATGAAGCCTTCTGGCGGAACATCTTTTCCACTTGGAACTGGTGGCAGCAGAAAATAGTTTCAAGAACATCAAAGTTCATGATTTCTCATTATTACAGAGGGTACAACAATTCCAATGTGTCGCGCATGCCACCATGTCCAACTGCCTTGTGGGCGCTCATGGTAATACTATGCCATGCTGAGGGTCATGGGAAGTTCACCTTAGAATCAACAATTCTCTTGTACAACTCACCATTATGTTGGAAGGTATTCACTTGCATTTCAATCAACTCTTTTATGACTTGAGACGGTTCACTGTATTTTCTGCTAAGATTTTTATTATACATACATCACTCAGATCTGCTGTAATGGCAACCATTGGCAGTATCAACAAGCAATTGGCATTCTGGTGTTTTTCTCCAGGTTAGTAGAAGAGCTTGAAGTCAGAAGCCTGCAGTTTGAGGGCCCATTGGTCTAGACGCCCTTCAGGCTCCTTAAGGTTCTTCAACCAAAATAATGAAGCATGATCTGTTATAAATTTAAACTTCACTTCAAGCAGATACACCCTAAATTGCTTATATGCATAGATCACCGCTAAGCACTCCCACTTAATTACAATATAGTTACGTTCATGGCAATTCAGGCTCTGACTGCAGTATGCAATGGGGCGCTCCTCCCCTCATTGTCCTTTTGGGATAGGACTGCCCCACAGTGGAAGGGGTTACATCCATCTGGATAAAAATTCTTTATTGAAATTTGGATATCTCAGCACTGGAGCACTGACCAACGCCATCTGAAAGGTGTCAAAGGAGAACTGTTGGCGTTCAGTCCATTCAAACACAGCATCCTTCTTTAGCAGCTCAAATAACAGCCCTAATATAACTGAAGTTAGGGATGAATCGTCAGTAGTAGCCCACCATCCCCAAGAGTACTTGTGTGTCCCGTTTACTGGTAGGTGAAGTCATTTTCTAATTAGCTTTCACCTTTTCTTGTTGATGTTTAAGTTCCATTGCATCCACTTAAAACTCTAGGTACCCCAGCTGGTATTTTTAGAAGTGAATTTATGGGGGTTTGATATTGATGTTGGCTGCGCAAGATGGCGGAATACCACCTCCAAATGGGTAAGATGCTCCAAAAACGTCCAGGGAAAGACATTGGCATTGTCAAGGTATACGAGAATGCACAACAGCTCCAAGTTGCCAAGGATAGTGTTCATCTCCCGTTGGGACGTGCTGGGGCATTACACAGCCCTTGTGGCATATGGGTCAGTTGGAAACGCCTCTTTGACTGATAATGACGAATTTCTCCTGTTCAGCCAAAGGAAACTCAATCTGCCAATAGCCTGATATCAAATCCATTGTCAAGAAGTAACAAGCTTCTCCCAACTGATCTAATGCATAATTGATTTGCGGCAAGGGGTATGAGTCCTTTTAGGTAACGCTGTTGAGCTTTCAGTAGTCTATCACTACCTGGTTGTTACTGTCCTTCTTTTTGACAATTAGAAAAGGTTAAATTCATGGACTCTTTGATAATTTAATAATTCCTTGCTCCAGCAGCTTATCAATTTCCTCAGTGATGACTTCCACTGCTCTAGATTGGCAAATTGGCCAGGACCTGATGGGGGGATGATCACCCATGTCCAGTTGATGTACAATTCCTCGCGCACACCCTAAATCATGGTCATCAATGGCAATGAACTCCTTATATTCTTAAAATAAAGCAATTGCCTGATCTTTCTGGTTTTCCTTTAACCCCATTAAATTTTTATGCAGTACCACCGTCATGACTCCGAGCAGCAGTTTGATTGGTAGATCAAATTCATCTAGTGACCCAAACTTGTGAAACTGAAGGACCTCCTCAACAGGGGCCCTTGTGTAAATATGAAACTATTTGATGCTAGTGGACTTGCAATGGTTCATTCTGTAGATTCGCTAGTAGAACCTGATCTCCCTATGGACAGAAGTATAATTCCTGGAGCCACATGATGCTCAAGCCACAATTGCTGATAAGGACCATTAACTTCCCCATATAGTCCATCGAGCACTTCTACCACACATTTGGTGTTCACTATAACTTGATGACTGAAGGGGCTGGACATCAGCCCAGCAGCTCTGAGAGGCAGCAATTGGTATTCGTATATCTGTTGGGTGAGGGCCCAGATCTAGTCTTTAGTCAATGGTAGCAAACTGAAATCACCCCGTCACTATATGCAAGGTTAATATGACCCATTTGCACCAGATCCTTCGGCACTTCACTAGAGTTAAAGAAAATTGGGATTCGCTGCCCCAGAATTTCGAAGGGTATCCGCCATTATATCAATGACAGCCCCAAAGTATCACATAAAAGTAGTTCCAATTAAAAGGTCATAATTGTTTTTTGTTAATACTATTGCCAGGGTACAATGACAATCAACCCATACTGCAAAGGTAGCACGCTATACACTCCCTCAGAGACCGTGCTTTCCACTCCAGTTGTCACAAACACCACTTGATGTTCTACACCAGGATTTAACGTCAACTTTACCACCAAAATGGTGGAAACTATGTTGACTGGGGTGACCATATTAATATAGTGCAAACTCAATTTTTGCTACAAAATGTCACAGTGTGTACACTCAGAATAAGAATAATATTGACTGTTTGAAACGTGGACATTTGTGGGTTCTCTTTTCTTAAGGAAGCTTATAATCCTCTCATCGACTTTGGAATAGTCTTTGGCAATAGCATCTACCAGAAGGGCGACAGCTAAAGCTTTCAGGGAATGTGCATCTGCAGCTGGGTCCAGCTTGTCTAAAGAAGCTTGGTCAATCATTTAACAGGCGTATGGCTTTGGTTGCTCATGAGGTCCTTCATCTGCCATGGACTTGCTTGCACCCGTGTCAGTACGTTCACTCCAGCAACTGGTTGCTAGAGTAAAAATCCGTCATCATATTGGGGGACTTCCTCTTGATACACCACAATAGATTCAGGTGGGACGTTTGGGGTTGAAATAGTGGAGGTAGAGAGTCACATCTCTACTCCAGCTCCATCTTTTCCCTGGTAGTATTGTTCTTGTTGCACATAATGAACCTGACGGGTAGGGCAACTTCATGCAAGGTGGCCAGGTCAACCACATTCAAACAATCAATCCCGTCAAGTACAAATTATTGGTTCTCATAAGAAGGGCTGGGCCTCTAGTTTAATTGTTGATGACCAGTGTAACAGGGTCAGGTCGATAGGATGATTGCTGATGATTGGCGTAATTAGGTTCAGGTTGGTAGTTGGGCTGCTGACAATTTTCATAAACAGGACCAAAGCAGAAGTCAAACTGCTGGGGGGGTAACTCGTCTAAAGGTGTGGCGCATGATTATAGTAAGGCTGGGGGTTACTAGGTGGGAGCTGAGCAGAACGGTTAAATTCCCCAAATAAGAAGGTCTGGCAACAATGGAGGTATGTTTCCGCTCAGTATTTGGCGGAGGAAAGGTAGCAGATAGTTGGTACAAAAACTGAACAACCTTTAGCAGGGGTACATCATCATCCAAAATTGGAGTCATCACATTTTAAAGCTTGCAGTATGGCTTCACTGCAGAGGTCATCATAATGCAAACATTGGATTCAGATAAAGTCCCTTCCCCAATCAGCACATGGGATTTCACCAATAATTGGTCAGAAAACGCATAGAGGATTTCATTACATTAGAACCCAATGGTCAAGCATTCTTCATTTTATTATAATCTTTGCGGTAGACTCAAACAGCTGCAGCACAGTATCCTTCACTTCTTGGTATGTAACGGTACTGCTTGGAAGATACCAGGTGACTTGGTCAGCACTCCCAAAATCCAAGGCGGATATTATCAATTTAACTTTAAACCAATCTGAGGCGCCTTTCATTGAAGCTCAAACCATTTAAATAAGCTGTGGAAATTCCCATCACGAGAAAACTGAGGCAGCTTTTTGATGAAAACCTCTTCCTTCCACTTATAATTGCGACCCTTTATAGCATACTGAGGAATAAGTTGAGACCCATAAGCAGTATCTTTATAAAGAGCTGTACTATTAGGGCCAATGGCAGATGGTCTGTGTTATAAAATTGGCGGTACTTGAGAGATACACCGACAGATTTTGCACAGGGTTCAACCCACTGAGTAATTAGGACCAATGATATGATAATAGTTATCCTTGACATGACAGAATAAACTTATATATAAATAAATAAATATGGAGCACTAGCTCCCTCAACTCTCTTTTATTTTATTTGTTAATACAGCGGATTCTTGC
The DNA here is from genome assembly GCA_022478985.1 of Massospora cicadina. NCBI lineage: Eukaryota > Fungi > Entomophthoromycota > Entomophthoromycetes > Entomophthorales > Entomophthoraceae > Massospora > Massospora cicadina. Next base: position 80,462 of record JAKSZP010005336.1, read on the forward strand.
TGTTATACTCACTCTAAACTACTAACAACCTTCTTTTCTCAATCATATCATCCCACTTGTATGGTACCGACTTTGAATGGTACCGCTTTCATGGATTAGTAATTCACTTCGCCATATCTCATTGGTTCCACCAATTATTCATTCATCAATTCACAATTGCTAAATTTGGACGATTTCCCAATGATCCTAATATCGCCTCATTTTGAGGCTTTTAATTAATGGTATTTGTAACAACTTGGTGGATTCCATCCGTTCCACCATATTGACTTAGTGCTTATCATCCAGTCATATTGGAATCGTGACATTACCCCTCCTTGACTGGATGTTAAGGCTCCTATTGCTTATATGGCCGGAGGAACTTTGCATGCACTTGGTTGATAATTCAACTGTTAACAGGGTCCTTGATAGTATATGCGTTGACCCCAGTTTTCTCAATGAGTTCAAACGGTCCAATCCATATAATGGTCAGCTTGTGTTTCCACCCAAACCCATGCTGGTCGTGGAAGAGAACCAGGTCGCCTTCCTTGAACTGTGCTAACCCACTTTGATGTACCTGATACGCGGCCTGATCAGAATGTTTGCAAGGTTAGTCAAATAGCGATGGAGTTCCACTCCACCAGTGTCTTCTACACACGAATAAAGTAACTCTAGAAGAGCTAGATGTCGACTGTATAGTAATTAGAAGGGACTTTTCCCCATGGTGGAATGGTAACTGATGTTATAGGCAAACACGGCAGTGGAAAGAAGGGAGGTCCAATCAGATGGTCGATCTGTTACTAATTTTTGCAGGATATTCACCAGAATCCCATTCACTCATTTGACCATTCCATCAAATTTGGGGTGATATAAGGGTCGTTAGAACCCCACGGATACCCATAAGCTCATTCAGTTTGGGGAGGATGTGAGAGGTGAAATTGGTTCTGCTATCAGTGAGAATAAACTGAGGGCATCCATGTCGCTTAATAATGCACTCCATCACAAACTTGGCCACTGTAACTGCCCCCAAATCTTGTATTGCCCTTGCTTTGACCCACCGGGTCAGATGGTCAATAGCCACAAGAATGTACTTACACCAGTTAGCTCCTGTTGGCAAGGGACCAAGGATATCTAGGGAAACAGTATGTCAAGCAAAATGGGGTTTCACTACCTGATAAGAAGTCTTACGGCGTAATGGCTTCTCCACTTGGCACTGATGGCAACAAGAAATGGTTTTGAGCATGTCAAAGTTCATACTTTCCCAATAGTACTGAGGGTGCAACAACTACATTGTCTTGCGCACTCCGCCATGTCTGACTGCCTTGTAGGCGCTCAAATAATTCCCAGCCAGGATGAGGGTCACGGAAAATTCACCGTAGAATCACCAATCCGCTTGTACAGTTCCCCATTTTGTTGGAAAGTATTTGTTTGCACCTCGTTTAATGCTTTGATCACTTGGGGTGGTTCATCGTCATTCTTTCCGCTAAGCATCTTGCCATAAATCACATCACTGAGGTCCACCATCACCACAACATTCGGCAGTCAAGATAAACAGTCGGCGTTCTGATGCTTTGCTCCTGACTGATGAAGGATCTCAAAATCATAAGCCTGTAGTTTAAGAGCCCATTGAGCCAAACGGCCTTCAGGTTCTTTGAGGCTCTGCAACCAGCGTAATGATGCGTGGTCTGTTATGACTTTTAACTTTACCCCATGCAGGTAGACTCTGAATTGCTTATATGCATAGATCACTACTAAGCACTCTCACTTGGCCACAGTATAATTACGTTCATGGCTATTCAGACTTTGGCTTCAGTACGCCACTGGGTGCTCCTCCCCTTCATCATTTTTTGGGACAAAACTGCCCCCACAGTGGAAAGAGATGCTTGCATTTTTACAATAAATTCCTTTTGAAATTTGGGTAGCATAATAAGGGCGCACTAATTAGTGCCATTTGAAGTGTATCAAAGGCACATTGGAGCCATTCCATCCATTCGAACATGGCATCTTTCTTTAGCAGCTCAAACAGCAGCCCTCCAATGCAACTGAAATTGGGTATGAAATGTTGGTAATAACCCACCATCCCCAAAAATATTTGAATGTCCCATTTAATAGATGGCTTAGTCATTTTCTGAATAGCTTCCACCTTGGCTGGTTGGGGTCTCAGCCCGGTTGCATTCACCACAAAACCGAGGTAATCTAACTGATCCTTGAAGAAGTGACATTTCATGGGCTTGATCTTGATATTGGCCTCAGCCAGTCGGCGAAATACCTCTTCTAGATGGGTAAGGTGCTTAGTAATTGTGCGCGAGAAGACGTTAATATCATCAAGGTACACAAGAACACATGACAGCTTCAGATCCTCCAGAATGGTGTCCATTGCTCTTTGGAATGTAGCTGGGGCATTACATAGCCCTTGTGGCATATAAGTTGGTTGGAAAAGCCCTTTTGGATGTGATTATGGTGCATTTTTCTTGTTCCACTGGGGGCAACTCATTTTTGCTAATAACTGATATCAAATACATTGCTGAGAAATAGCGAGCTCCACCTAACCAATCCAGCGCATCATTAATCCATGGAAGAGGGTATGAGTACTTCTTGGTGATACTATTAAGCTTCTGGTAGTTGATTATTACACAGTCAGTACCATCCTTCTTTTTAACAATTAAGACAGGTGAAGCCCATAGACTCTTAAATGGTTTGAGCATTCCCTGCACTAACAGCTGGTCAATCTCCGCATTGACAACTTCTTCCACTGCCTTTGATTGGCGGATTGGCTGAGACCTAATGGGATGATCCCATTGTCCAGCTGATGGACAACCCCTGAGCGCACCCTAAACTGTGATCATCAACAGCAAAGATCTCTTCATATTGTTGAATTAAGGATTCTACTTGATCTCTTTGGTCTTCCATTAGCCCCATTAAATTTTCGCGTGGTACAACTGCCATTTTGCCAGGCTATGTTTTAATGGGCAGGCTGAATCCATCCAATGAATCAAACTTATGAACCTGGATGACCTCTTCAACTGGAATAAAATGTAAGTACGCCACTATTTGGTGTCAGAGGATTTGCATTGGTTTATACTTTAGATTTGCTACTAAGACTTTGATCTCCCCATGTCCTGAAAGTATAATGCCTGAGGCCACATGGGGCTTGAACCGTGATTGCTGATAAGGACCAATGACCTCCCCATAAAGCCCAGCAGGCACTTCCACCTCTAACTCAGTTTTTATAATTACTTGGTGTCAGAGGGTAATAGATATAGGGCCTGCAGCTCTAAGTGATAGCCCTTGATATTCATAAATTTGATTGGGAAGGGCCTGTGTCTTATGCTTGAGTCGATGATAGTGAACCAAAACCACCCCATCTCCATATGCAAGGTTAATATGACTCATGTGTACCAGATCTTTTGACATTCCGCTGGAGGCAAAGTAGATTGGGATCCGCTGCCCAAGAATTTCATATGTCTCTGCGGTCATATCAACAAAAACCCCACAATGGCGCATAAAAGCAGTTCCAATAAAAGGCTATATATATTGTTTGGTAGCACTATAGCTGGGGCTACAATGACAATTGACTCAAATTACAGAGGTAGTGCACTGTACGCTCCTTCAGAGATCATGTTTTCCGTGTCTACAGTCCCATACATCATACGGTGTTCCTCGTCAGGCTTTAACGCCAGCCTTGCCACCAACTTTGTGGACACTATGTTGATTGGGGCACCTGTATTGATTATTGCATGAACTCGGGTTTTGGCTACAACAGTGTCACAGTAAGTACATTCAACTTAAGATGCATTCTGATTGTTTGTAACATGGACATCTAACCGATCTCTTTTTCCAAGGAAGCTCATAATACCCTTCCCTACTTTAAAATATTTTGTAATAATAGCATCCATGGGAAAGGCCACGCTTACTTCTTCCAAAAGAAGCACATCAGCTAATGGATCTGGTTCATTGGTAGAAAGGTGATTGAACATTAGACAAGCATAAGGCTTTGGTTGTTCCTGAGAGCTTGCTTCCGCCATGTTCATGAATTGCATATGTGTCAGCACATTCACCTCTCCAACAGGTCGCTGATAAGAATGCGTCATCATACTGAGGAACTTCCAATGAAGGTACAAGAATAGGTTCCAGTGGGATGTTTTGGGTCAGAAACGCGGAGTTAGAGAGTCCCATCTCTACTCCGCTCTGACTTTTCCCTGGGGGTACTGCTCCTGCGGTAGGTACTGAACCTGACGTTTGCAACAACTTCTAGCCAGATGCCCAGAGCGACCACATGAAAAGCAATTGACCCCAGAAGACATGCGACCTTGATTTTTGTAAAAGGAGCCGCCCCAAGGGTTGGGCAGGAAGCGAGGCTTGTATTGATGATAAGGTCAGGGGATGCCGACTAATTACTGAACATGGAGGGATGATTCCTCCAGATAAAAAGGGCTAGCAGCGTAGGTTCTAGGTTTCCGCACTATATTGGGTGGAGGCAATTTAGCGGATAGATGGCGTAGAATTTGAACAAATTTGAGCAAGGATATGTCAACCTCTAAATATGGAGCCAATGTATTAAAAAGCTCTCAGTATGGTTTCACAGCAGAGGTCAATGCTATGCTTATGCTACACTCAGTTAAAAGCTCTGCCCCAATTAGCATATGGGCTTCTTCTGAGAATCGATCAGCAAAGGCAGTGAGGGTCTCGTTAGGCTGAAACCCAATGGTAATAAACTCAGCCTTTCATAGCGCCATTTTTGAAGTTCCTCCAAACAACCACAGCACAGTATCCTTCACTTTTTGATAGGTAACGGAACTTCTTGGAAGATAGCAAGTAACTTAGTTGGCGCTTCCAACATCCAAAGTGGACATTAGTAATTTGGCTTTATGCCAATCTAAAACCCTTCTACTGTAAACTCAAATCGTTTAAAAAACCCATGGATGTTCCCATCATGGTCAAACGGAGGCAGCTTGTTAATACAACATTCTTTCAGAAATTCTTTTTTTCCAATTGAGCACAGCGTCTAAGGCAAGCTTGAGTTCTGCATAGTCAACAGTTGCAGTGTGTTGAGATGATTCCTTAGTGAAGCAAACTGGATATGACATGACTAACAACGGAGGAACGCTTATTAGTCTATGTGATTGATCAATGGGCCCCCTGTAGTGAGCACCACTGTTATAAAATTGGTGGTAATTGAGAGATACGCTGATGGACTTTGCACAGGGTTCGACCCACTGAGCAATTAGGACCAATGATATGATGATTTTTGTCCTTGACAAGACAGAATAAACTAATATATAAATAAATATTTATAGAGCACTCACTCCCTCAACTCTCTTTTATTTTATGTATCAATACAGCGAATTCTCGCTGTTATACTCACTCTAAACTACTAACAACCTTCTTTTCTCAATCATATCATCCCACTTGTATGGTAATGACTTTGGATGGTACCGATTTCATGGCTTAGTAATTCACTTTGACGTATCTCATTGGTTCCACCAATTATCATTCATTGATTCACAATCACCCAATTCAGACGATTTCCCAATGATCCCAATATCGCCTCAATTTTGAGGCACTCAATTAATCGTATTTATAACAACTTGGCAGATTCCATCCATTCCACATATTGACTTAGTGCTTATCATCCAGTCATATCAGAATCATGACAAATAATGAATCACTATGTGTCCAATCTTTGCAATAACTCAAAGAAAAGTTACATGGCTCTGATACTTTTAAAAGCGAACTTAATATGTGGGATCATTGCATTATTTACACAAGGGAGGAGTTGAGTCTCTGTAATGAGTACTATAGGATATTATAATCCTCAACTTTCTTATAGGTGTATTGACCTATGTTTTGTTCAGTAACTTCAGAAACCCCTTACATGTAGTATCACGTGGTACATGTATAGATGAGGTCAAGTCCTTCTTTGATTTATCCTTATTATGGCCTTTAGTCAGAGTCCTGTCCTTAAAAGTCAACATGTGTGTCCACCTCCAAGACAACTTAAGAGCAAAGGAATTTAAAACTTACCTCCTAAAATTGTGATGACAAGATTTCTAAGGGTGAAAGAAGAATAAATATTCATGTTAACCTTTGCAATATTGTGAGAGATCTGAGTGGCCTAACTGACAATAAATACTAATATTCATTATAATAGAGGTGATCATGCTTATTGGCTAAAGGAGTTTGTGATGAAAAAATTCATTGCGTAGTGTTTTATAATAAAAGAATGAAGAACTTACCTTGAATCAAAATGAAATTCAAAGTGTGCTCAACCTGGATAATTTTAGCATAAAAAATTTTAAATTTAAGGGCATTTAAGTTGATAAATGCGCCAAGGGTGATTCTCCAATTATCAATCATTTAAACTTTACTACAAAATGATAATCTAAGATCACTTCAATTTTGTTTCCAATATTTTAGGATGGGATCAATGGAGGATCCTCACTTTAGAATTCTTACTCTGTTGACACCAAATAAAGTAAAAGTTTTAAGTTAACTTTTTTATAAGTTTATGCCTTTTAAATTTCCCGCTGGTGCTCATGTGTCACTCTCAAGGTACCATACAACTTTATGGGGCTTTGCTCACCTTTCAGACATGTATCCAATATTCCCTGATGTAACTGAGTGGTATAAAGAGGCTGGACTAAATTTTCACCTCAACCTGTAGTATAAAACCAGATGCCAGAGCCCTGATGAATTCAGAGTGATCCAGTGGACCAAGCCCTGATGAGTCCCCAGGTGAAAGGGGCCAGATCAGCTCCAGTCCTTGATCCAGAGGTCTGGTGGTGAGGATGAGACATGGTGTTTGGTGGATTTCATTGGTGGTAGAGTGTAATTGGACTGGTTCACCACCATACCTCAGCTAATTGGGCCAAACTAACGGTTATAACCAATTTAGGCACTAAGTAATATACTCATTACCCTTATTGGATGTAGGCAAATCTCTGACTTAGGGTGTGTTGCTGGCAGATGAGAACTTGGGATTCCCATTCATTACAAAGAGAGCTGTTCTCACTCTTACAAATGATATGTCCAATAGTATAATAAAAGCCTATTGGAGAAGTTGCCAACTGATCTATTAATTATGATACAATGGACTATATGGTAGAGGTTAAAGTTGCAATACAATATTGTGTAGAGTTCTTGCGTACCCTCAATCTAACAGGAGTACCACCTCATATTCTCTAATTTAAGGTTGGCCCTTTGATATTACTATCATGTTATCTTAGTATTTTAAGCTGTATAAAGGAACTTGAATGCAGGTGAAGAAATTTCTTAGGTAAATCTTTGAAGTCACAATTTTGTAGGTATTGGGCAGAGAAAACCTGTTTTTATCCCTCACAATCTATAATTCAACATACTATCACTTTCAGTGCAGTAACCTGAAGTTCCCAGTCATCGTCTACATATTATGACTATTAATTTGGAGCAGGGTAAAAGTTTGAAATTGGGTGGAGTAGATCTGATAAAAAAGGGTTCTCCTATGGCCAGTTATATATAACATGCTCTAGAGTCAGCTTCCCAGAAAGCATGATCATCTTTTATTTATTTGAGGCAAGCTGACCAGGGGATGGACATTACTAAAATAGAGAAAGAAAGTATTGACATGAAACCTGAGCAGGGTCAACTCTGTCGTAGAAAGTTTTTTTCACCTCCAGATCAGGACTCAGATTTTTCTGGTTACGTCATGGGTAAGGTTTTCGTGTTATTATACCTACTAACCGCCAATAGCTTCCTTTGGCTGGCACCCTGATTGATGTGCAAAGGGTGGGAATCGAACCTGCAACCTTCAGGTTGGTAGCCATACGCCCTACCAACTCGCCTTCCACCCCCTAGCATGATCATCTTTAGCCTGGGAGAAAAATATAATGTGGTTTACAGAGTGTCAAGATTCTGATATGTCTGTATGATAAGCAATAATTAGCTATAGAGGATTGGCTAGAATCCGCTGACCATGATCAATAGTGGATAATTATCTGAGCACCTTGGGATGTGGCGATATTGGGTCAGAAAGGTTTATAATTGGATCGCCTCCACATAAGGTGATAAGGCAATGTCAACATTTAACAAATACTAATTAGATCACCTCAAACTAAGGCATTAGGGAATTTAAGAATACCATACTTTGACAGAACCAATGAGAATATGGAATAACCAAATAGTTTAAGCCAAAGGAGTGGTATCAATCAAAGTTGCTGATATATAAGCAAGATGGGATGATTGAAGAAGTAGGTTGTTAATAAAAAAGAAGGAGAGCATAGCAGAAGGCATCTGCTAATATTAAATTCAATAAAGAAGCGTGGCTGGGAAAATTGCTCTATATTTATTAAAAGTTATTAAGTTGTCTTGAGGATATGATCCTAATATCATCTGTCTATTGCTCAGTGTACTTGTACCCTGTGCAACCTTCTTGGCGTACATTTAACTATATCTCCAAAACTATACAAGTGGTGCTCACCACAGGGGCCCAATTGATCAAACCACAAAAAATTAAAATTCTCTAGTCACCGGCCATGTCACATTAGGCCAGCTATGATGGGGGATCCTCATGGAACATTGCACCAGCAGAATATATGGAACTCAAACTTGCTTTTAATGTGGTGCTCATGAAACAGGATGAGCTCCTTCAAGAGCGGAATGACATAATAGACCAGATTAATAACATTTTCAGTCAAATAAAAATCCTTGGACAATAAGACAGGCAGCTTACTAATTTCCTGGACGACACAACTGAATGGCTGCATTGCACAGAGTGGAAGTGGGAATGTACTCCAAGCCCCCTCATCAGGAAATGGACAAACAACAAGAGACTTCTTGGGTAGAAGTATAATGGAGAATATAACACTGGTTACCAGTTGAGGAGCTTTTTTCTGAATCTGCAGGAAGCATGAACTACTCCACACCAGAGTACAGCTACAGAAATGTTTATGTATCAGAAGACCCATTCACCCAAGTATTGGCTGTACTGCCCACCGAAGGGGCCCACACTACTGCTGAGTCAGCAGACAGACTGTCAGTTATTCGACTATGGGCTCTTCTAGTTGGCAAGCTAACCAGTATGAAGACTGGTCAGCCCTTGCTGTTTTACCTTAGGCGTCAGGGATAGCAGCTCTGGCTAACCCTTGGCATTTCACCCATGCCATTTGGGGATCCCTTAGACTAAACTCCAACCAATGAAATAAATAATAACTTATAAAAAAGGTAGGTTAGGCAAAGTGAGATGTTTATTGAATGGAAGCGCCAGGTATTTATACTATTTACAAAAGGGCTACTGCGCCCACCGCTGACCTATTGGCTATTCCACTGGTTCTTCCAGCCAATCACTTATCTTCTTCTTCAACTACTTCTTCTTCTACATTATTCTCTTCCCTGGCGTCGACCCTCTCGCTCTGTCCTTCCCAATGTCTGAATTAGTTTTGGTTCATCCTCAGCCTTAAGTCACCAGCGAACTATATAAATAATTAATCCAAATAAACATCAAATCTGTATTTGACCTTTGAGTTGATATAATTGCACTGGAAACCGCTTTAGTTGCTTGCTTTGACTTGGAATATCTCAGCATCTCACCAACATAACTTCTCATCTTATCTAATAATAAATGAGGCACCAGAAACAACTTCAGCTCCTTGAACTCATAATTGTTGGATCCACCAACATTGGATTATCAGGCAGCAAATTCATGGATGAACAGAAGCGAATATATCAGCTTTCTGCCAGAAATCCTACAATGGACCACAAATGGTTGTTGGCGTCAACCACTGATTATGCTGACTGATATCATTTGGATTATCCTCAGCTATTAGTCGCCAGTGATCTTTCTACTAATTTGGGGCCACCAATTGGCCTCACTCAAACCTAAATACCAAACTCGGCGTTATACTATTTTTGGCTCAACCCAAATTAGGGAGCAACTAACCAGCAATCATATCAAATAACATGAGTTCAGTCAATAAGCCATTCCGCCAGGATTTGCAAAATCATCCCAAATAACGCTAAATCATTGGAGGATTGCATCTGGTTAAAATTACAACATTTCCCCCACTTAACCAGATGGTAATCCTCCTAATTGCAACCTCAGCATGCGGGGCGGGCGTCCAGGGCTTACCCCTACCTGCCACCACAACTGTTTGAACCAACCAAAGTGGCACATCCCCGCCACCTCTTCACCCACCTTTATATAATTCTGCACCAACCAGCAGAGTCTCACTGTAGTGAGAACCAATGTCAGTTATTCGACTATGGGCTCTGCTAGTTAGCAGGCTAACCAGTATGAAGACTGGTCAGCCCTTGCCATTTACCTTAGGCGTCGGGGCCAGCAGCTCTGGCTAACCCCTTGGCATTTCACCCATGCTATTTGGGGATCCCCTAGCATAAACTCCAACCAATGAAATAAATAATAACTTATAAAAAAGGTAGATTAGGCAAAGGGAGATATTTATTGAAAGGGAAGCGCCAGGTATTTATACTATGTACTAAAGGGCTACTGCGCCCAACACTGACCTATTGGCTCTTCCGCTGATTCTTCCAGCCAACCACTTCTCTTCTTCTTCTTCTACTTCTTCTACATTATTCTCTTCCCTAGCGTTGACCCTCTCGCTCCATCTTTCCAAATGTCCAAATTAGTTTTGGCTCATCCTCAACTTTAGGTCGCTGGTGAGCCATATAAATATCTAAACTAAAATAAACATCAAATTTGGATTTGACCTTTAATTTGATAATAATGCACCCAAAACCAATTCAGTTGCTCACTTTGAATTGGAATATCTTGGCATCTCACCGACATCACTTCTCATCTTATATAATAATAAATGAGGCACCAGAAACAACTTTGGCCACCTCAAACTCATAATTGTTGGATCCGCCAACATTGGATTATCAGGCAGCAAATTCATAGATGAACGATTGAAGCGAATACATCAGCTTTCTGCCAGAAATCCTACAATGGACCACAAATGGTTGTTGGCGTCAACCACTGATTATGATGACTGATATCAATTGGATTATCCTCAGCTATTAGTCGCCAGTGATTTTTCTACTAATTTGGGGCCACCAATTGGCCTCACTCAAACCTAAATACCAAACTCGGCGCTATACTATTTTTGGCTCAACCAAAATTAGGGAGCAACTAACCAGCAATCATATCAAATAACATGAGTTCAGTCAATAAGCCATTCCGCCAGAATTTGCCAAATCATCCCAAATAACGCTAAATCATTGGAGGATTGCATCTGGTTAAAATTGCAACATTTACCCCCACTTAACCAGATGGTAATCCTCCTAATTCCAACCTCAGCGTGTGGGGCGGGCGTCCAAGGATTGCCCCTCCCTGCCACCAACAACTGCTTGAACCAACCAAAGTGGCACATCCCCGCCACCTCTTCACCCACCTTTATATAATTCTGCACCAACCAGCAGAGTCTCCCTGTAGTGAGAACCAATGTCAGTTATTCGACTATGGGCTCTGCTAGTTGGCAGGATAACCAGTATGAAGACTGGTCAGTCCTTTCCATTTACCTTAGGCGTCAGGGCCAGCAGCTCTGGCTAACCCCTTGGCATTTCACCCATGCTATTTGGGGATCCCCTAGCATAAACTCCAACTAATGAAATAAATAATAACTTATAAAAAAGGTAGATTAGGCAAAGGGAGATGTTTAATGAAAGGGAAGCGTCAGGTATTTATACTATTTACAAAAGGGCTAATGCGCCCACTGCTGACCTATTGGCTCTTCCGCTTGTTCTTCCAGCCAACCACTTCTCTTCTTCTTCTACTACTTCTTCTTTTACATTATTCTCTTCCCTGTAATTGACCCTCTCGCTCCATCTTTCCCAATGTCTGAATTTGTTTTGGCTCATCCTCAGCCTTAGGTCGCTGGTGAGCCATATAAATATTTAATCTAATTAAACATCAAATTTCGATTTGACCTTTGAATTGATAATAATGCACCAGAAACCACTTTGGTTGCTTGCTTTGACTCAGAAGAATCTTGGCATCTCGCCGACATCACTTCTCATCTTATCCAATAATAAATGAGGCACAAGAATCAACTTTGGCCACCTCAAACTCATAATTGTTGGATCCGCCAATATCAGATTATCAGGAAGCAAATTCATGGATGAATTATTGAAGTAAATTCATCAGCTTTTCACTGGAAATCCCACAATGGATTATGAATGGGTCTTGGCATTGACCACTGATTATGCTGACTGATATCAATTGTATCATACTTGGCTATTAGTCACCGTTGATTTTTCTACTAGTTTGGGGCCACCAATTGGCCTTACTAGAACCTAAATAACAAACTTGGCGGAATACTAATTTTGGCTCAACCCAAATTGGGGAGCAACTAACTAGCAATCATATTAAATAACACGAAATTCAGTTAATAAGCCATTCTTCTGGGATTGGCCATATCATCCCAAATAACGCTAAATAATTGGAGGATTGCATCTGGTTAAAATTTTGACAATATTGAAATTCAACTTATAGTTAAAGTGAGCACCCTTGCCTCTAGCAATTAAGTTATCTGCAATACCTGAGGAAGCAGATGTTTATGCAATATTTTTTTGTTCCTCACTATGACCAACAACATATTTATTAAAAATTGTTTTGCCAATGCCATTAGGAGTATTATAGAAGAACAGCTGCCCAGAGTCTGAAGTAGTGCTGTGCATGATCTCATTGTAAACTTTCCTCTGGTTTTATTTAGTTTAAACAATGACAGCAACTGCTTTAGACAACTGAAGGGTGTCATAAGGCATCTTCTTGAGGTAGTCATGATTAAATACAATAGCTCATTGCTCTTATGATAGTGAAGGAATGCTGAATCGTTTAGGGGGTGAATAGACGTCACTATGTATATATCTTTAAGGGGGACCAGTACTAATTTCATATATCGTCCATGGCCAGCTGTAAGTCACCACTCTCTGAGTTTGCTTACTCAATATACCATTAGACTTTCTCTGGGTGTTTCTAAAATTTTATGTGATCTTTAACCTGGAAGAATTATTGTGATGAAAAACTTACCACATATCTTATGAGGAGGGTCAGATAGGAAGACTTGATTCAGAGTATGGTCTCAGTAAGGATCATCCTCTAGCAAACCTAATGCTCTAAGCAACACCTGAACTGTAGGTTGAACTACTCCTCCCACATTTAAGGGCAGTAAATAGCATAAGGACATGAATGTTGTGCAAGCGGAGGTGTAGCTTTTTTGCAAAAAAACATTGTCTTGATAAATGGTGTACATTATTCTCAGAACCTAGTCTAGATTAAGCCCATATTCCTTGTTTTGAAATTCAGGTATCATTAGTTGGTCCTTTAATCGCTACAAGGATATTGATATTAGTAGCGTCATTAATCTTAGAAGATTTTTGTTGGCTAAGTATAATGAGCACTTTGACGTAAATTGTTAGGATTCAATATGCCCATATTACAAACTGATCAGATTACATATATCTGTTTGCCCAATAATAGATTAAATCCTCAAGTGAATGTGGGAGTTATTATTTCTAATAATAACTATTGCTTGAGAAATTAACCCATATATTTACTGATCCAAAGGATGTTAATCTACTGGATTAGAAATGTCTTGGGGATGATTCCTGAAAAATTAATCTACTTTATGGTTTGATGCTGATTATAATAGTTGTTAATTTAATCATTAGTCAATTGGGGTTCGTCACCTATATTGATCTGAGAATCTATGTTTAGTTACTAAAACATTAACGATGCTTTTAAGGGAAACTCATAGTTTAATCTTTTAGGTTTTGTGTTCTGCAGTTGATAGGTAAAAGACCATTATCTAAGCAGACTGCTAGCCCAAAGAGGGTAATAAACTGAGGGTGATTAAAGATTGTAAGGAAACTTTTTAAAATTGATCATGAAGAGGTTCAAAGTCTAGCCAGCGGTGCAATCTGACTAGGAAAATGAAGAAGGTCCTCATGAGTGCAACCTCAGAGGGTTAATCTACTGGCAATGGTTGCCAATTTCCAATGGGTGCCAACAAAAGAGTTGGTCGCCAAATCCTCTATAAATTCCCTAATTTTTTTAGTATATAAAACAGATCTTAGTTTGATAAAACTTAATTGTTTATACATTAGTTGTATTGTTTATTCTTAGGGATAAGAGTTCAATAATAAGATAACCTTAGGTTATTTTGTTTGTTATCAGATCTCTGCTGGCTCAGCGTGAAGAGAATAGGAAGAGTTTCCTACCAGTTAAGAAATACCTTCAAGAGGAATTAGCACCTGTTTAGCGTTGGACCTTATAATCACTCTGGGTTTAAAAGCACTCAATTTAAATAATACTTTATAAAACTATTGGCCAAATTCATTTGGTTAACTTAATCAGCGCAATCTATCAATAATCTGTGCAGTTAAATAAGGGAGCTAAAGCGAGCTACAATCTATAAGAATAAAGCTCCTAGATTTTAACATTTGGTTCTCACAACAGGGGATAGTTGAGTTGTCAAAAGCCAAATAAAACAATAATGTCATATGTAAATGAACTATAGAAGATCTGGTTGGAGTTGGACACTGTTAACAGGAACGTGTTGAGCTCAGCATCAAAAACTGATGTCACTGCACTGTAAGAGCGTGTAACCAAAGCTGAAGTGGAGATTGAGCATGTTAAGAAATTTAATGATGATTTATATGGGAAGGTTGTCTCCTTAAAGCGAAAGGAAGGTGAATTAGTTAAAAATCTTATTACAAAAGACTAATTATCAAACAGGCAGAGAATGCTTCCGCCGTTTGCAGAGTACATGGCGATAATGTGGAAGCATATTGAGGAGATAGAGAATCATAAATGTGATTGTTCTCAATTGGAGGTGAATGAAGCTAATGAAAATACATATAAAACTCCAGTTGGGAAGGAAGCTCATTGAATAATATGCCTAAATTTTTCACTGCCATGTTGGAGATGACTCCTGAAGCAACGCTTATGGTTAGTTAGTTGTTGGTCAGAAATCCCCTGCCAGTGGAGCGACCAAAGAGCTTGGAGTACACTGAAATTGCCCGCCTTTCACTGGGATAAAGCCCCAGCATTTTCCCTTCTTTTTGGGGTGATGATGTTCAGTTATTTAGACTGCCAGAAAGCGGTAGCCATTATGAATTTCCTTGACACTGATTGTCAGAATCTGGTTTTGCCCCATCTTAATGGGGACAACTAGTCATATTATGAAGCAAAGGAAGTGGTCATGACCAAAAATTGGAATTCCTAATAGACTGTCCTCTTGTAAACAAATATCTATTGGTACAAGATTCAGGAATGACAAGATTTAGCCAATTCCTCCAATTGTTTTTACCAGGAGTCACAGATCCTGGTGAAAAAAACTTTCTGATTTTGATGCATGCATAGCTATGCAGGTAGCTTTTAGCCCTACCATGAATTTTATTGGATTATGGCATCAGCGCTGGTGAATCAAACCTTGACCTCACAAATGGTACCCATCTTAAGTTGCTTGAAGCGACCTTTGAAGCATCCAATCAAACCTATAAAGTGATCCAGATGAAAGCTCAGAATGTCATAAAATTCGCTGAGACCCATAAGAACTTGAGAATCAAACTGTAATGGAAAATAAACCTAAGGGACAGAAACAAATAAATAGAACGCCAATTACTGTTTCCAACTTGGGGAAACTGGGAATGTAATTTCTCAATGTCAGGACAATAATCAAAAGAACAAATTTATTTTCTTCAGAAAAAGGAAAAGGAAACCAGTCCAGAGATGAGAAAAGGACCAGTAGTCTAGATAAGGGACAATCTAGTACTACTGTCAAACATGTTCCCCTTGAGATAATGAATGACAATACTGCACCTCTGATTTATTCGTGGAAGACAATGCACCTGACCTAATTTATCAGGTGGTCAATTTGAATGTCAATGCGATTAAATAAGCAAAAGCAAAGGGGATAGACACCAAAATCATGAAGGAGGTTGCTAGGCTGTATGAACAACAGATAGCAGAGAAAACCAAATCAGCTGAAAGCCCTGAAGAGTTAGTAAAACAAAACATGCTGAGGCGAACATTTCCTCACCTATTAAAGCAAGCAAGGCACCTTTCCCTGATTTATTACACAAATAATTGATGCTTTTGATTTGGCTAATAATGCTACTATTCACACAGTAAAGACCTTGTCAGGAAATTAACCAGATGGTTTCCTCCCACTATGACAAATAATAAGCTTCAATTAGTGTTGGTATTAATAGTTGAGCAATTGCATAGGAATCTGGTAGATCTGGCTGCCTTGTAAGCAGTTTAGATATAATAATTATAATTCAATTTTCAGCGACTAGAAGCTGATGACATCAAAAGTAGGATATATTACTAAGTTCCTGATGGCTTTCAGTGGATTGAATTCTGAAGGTCAATAATGAGAAATGCAGCGATATGATGGCGATTCTGCTGAGATGCACTTAGTGTTTAGTGAGTGAGTTTAGCTAACTGGTAGAGTTGTAGGAGCGACTTCAGCGAGAGAGATGGCAATAGTGATAGAGAATGGAAGGGGGATGACTTTTAGTTATTAAGTTGCAGTAGACTTTGTAGCGCAAAAAGATAGCTATTAAAGATCCCTTAAATTTGGTAGTACAAATTTGCTGCTAATAAAGTTTGTGTTCTTAGAAGCGCTTGGTGTCAAATTCTTATATTTTATTATCTTTATTTAAAGAATAATGATATTTAAAAGTCCTTCTATTGTATCAATGGGCTTACACTCAGTGCAACAATCTGCCAGATCTTATCTAATCCGCTGGAAGATCAACAGTGGTGCTCACTACAAGGGGATATTGAACCAACTCTACAACTCAAATACCTGTAACTATGACAAATTATAATTATTTTTTTTCCAAGACCTCGTGGGGTTTCATGATAAATATAGCGGCGACCCTATAAAATCTTCTGATGAGGAACCAGCCCTGTTCACTATGACTGAGCCAGATGACCTCAGTGACTCTCCAATGGAATTGAATTTATCTGTTTGTCTGGCCCTTGAGTCAGTACAACATGGATGTACCACGTAAGTCAACGCTTCTCAGCTTTACAGTATTATGGAGTAGCTTCTTTAGAGGTACCATCTTTATGATGAGGACCCCATAGAAAATTTTATGAATATGTTCTTCAACCAGCGAAACCAGGCACAGTGATACAAAAAGTATATGCGCTATCTGGAAATGACTACCACTGGCCTGATGCACTGTATTGACTCCCACAGGCCAGTAGAATATCTTGTTGCTTATGTACAGCCATCTATTTAACAGCTCTATGAGTCCTGGTTTGACACAATATTGAAATCAGGGACGTAATGCAGATCACTCAAACACAACAAAACAATAATTGGTTGTTGCTGAAACGCCTCAAACAGACGTTCTCAGAAAATTAGGGGGCTCTTGTTCAAGTACACATCAATGTTTCTGACGCCCACAGCTTGATAGATCATCTTGTATCCCATTCAAATCAGGAGCTACCCCCAAGTTATGGGTGAGTTGCTGAACTGGAGAGGACTCACACTCAACTGGATTAGGGACGTGACTACCTTAGGTGGGAACACCAAATGATTCATTCAAGAAATTACCAAATTAGTGTTGGGTATTGACTCTGCTATGGTTGCAGTAGGTACCACGGCACTTTGTTGTAGAAGCACATAACTGACCAAGCTGGCTCCATCACATTTGATGTTAGTCAGTTGTGAAGTGAGTGGATCAACCACAGCACCGCCGAAAATTCTGGAGCTGCATTTCTCAATTTTGCCAAATATGGGCAATTTTTACATCATATATCTCACCTTGGGGCATTTACAATGCCTTTAGAACAGGCTGAGACCCTTTCATTTGTGGACATGGTGGAATATGATGATCTCTAGGTTAGTTTGGAAAGTCTTTGATGATCAAATAAGGAGCCCCTTCAGGTATGAGCTGCACTTTAAGTCAACTAAAAAATAACTCTTGCCAAGCTTGTGGCAGTTGTCATCAGAGTTTCAGATTGGAAGGAAATCCAAAGATGTTATTGAGAATCTTCAAACTCTTGAGTGAAAACTGGCCACGGAGAAGGAAATATGGCAGGATTCACAAAGAGATGTTGACGCGCTTAGACAGGACGCCAATAAAGGGATATGTCAGTGTGGATTGATTTAGTGGAGCACATTGTGGAGGAGTTGTTTGCTGACTAGGTGGGTGAAGGGAATCAAGTCGCATATAGCCTTGATTTGGAGATGAATGTTAGAGGTCTGAAAGTGAGCTATCCCAGTCATTGCTGCTATTCTGGCCAAAGTGATCACCAATTCCCAAAGGACCATGGTATCCACAAATTCTGTTCCACGCCCCATCTATGACCCCATGTGGGGGGTACATTCTCTAGACCAGGTATGGCCCAATTCGCTCCTTGTAACTACAGCCCAGATCACAAAGAGAATGTGAATGTCAAAAAGTTGCCCTTTTAACCAGGGAGGCAATATGCACAGGTTCTTTAAGCAATTTTGGTTTGCGTTAAAAATTTTTGGATCACCATAAGGCAAATTTGCTAATCTCCAACCTAGATGTCAAACTTACCAACCAGATCACCTGATACCTTGTGGATAACTTCGTGACCTATAAGGAGGTCAAGGATTTGGTTCTCCGCTTGTTTGGTGGGGTAGGAAAAATGGTGCAACGAAAAGCAGACTTCCTGACTATTTTGTTTCAACAATACAAAACTCTTTTGGCATTTGTGGACCACTTTACCTTGGAAGCGCATGTGCTAGTATGGTTGGGAACACTGTCAGAGGGGATGTCAGTATCACTATGACTGCTGCTGTGAAACCCCATCAGGAGTTTTACAACGCGATGGCTCTAGTTCTCCAGGGGAAGCCCCCTACTGCAGATTTTCAACTACCTTCTGCAAATGCCTGCAAATTCAACCTACCAAACAGGGACTGAAAACTTTCCGTGAATGCCACTGGAGGTCCGTCTGCAGTTGGCTAGCAGCATCCAAATTATACTTCACTGACAAATCCTTAGACAAGTTACAGTCTGTCGCCAAAACTGCAACCCAATTATGATCATTTGGGCTATCCCCAGCCGCCTTTTGATGCTCTTCCCCACCCCCATCCTGATTATAACCCTTGGGCCAGGTTAATGACGTTCAGAAACAAGATCTTTATGCAATAAATTGCTTTCAGTGCAGTCATCAAGGGAATTATGCGGCGAGCTGCCCTGCAAAGTGGAACGTTTATGAAATTCTGCCATTTTCAGACGAGCAGGGAAAAAACAAGCAGAATAGAGAAAATACTCTCTACTTCCACTACGTCAAATATATTTGTCCTATCTGATCATAACGAGTTGGCTTATTTCAGTGCTCATGACTCCAACAACATAATTTTTCAGACAAACCGCCAATGATGTGAATGTGGTAATCTACTCTCAAACCAAGGAAGTAATTATGGAAGGGATCTGCCAAAAGATTCAGAAACCATGAACCTACAAAGTCCTAAAGCGTAACTCTACCAACAAACCCCAAACCCGCTTAGATGTGGCATCATTAAAGGGCTTAAAAATCACCATCCTAGTGGAGCATATATTAAAGGAGTACACACAGGTAGGGTCAAGTATTATGAATTTCTTTTTATTCAATTGAGGCAAGACGACCAGGGGACGGGCATTATCGATGTATGTATAGAAATTGGAGGGGAGTGAAGAATAGTGATGGTTAGAGAGGATTGGGCACCCCGGGGTACACAGGTTACCCCTGTTACCAGCTGGAACTGCCAGGTATGGAGGGATTGGTGCGCTACTCTGAGAGGGTTGCCCCCGCTATGGAGCAGGTGTGAAGGAAGGGGTCCATGTGAAGGAACCAAAGTGGGAACCATGACTTTATGAGTCTCTGATGTCTTAACTTCATATACCCATATATCGAGGCTTGGAAGTGCTCCAGTAGGTGGAAGTGGAACTTATTGATAACCCCATGGATGGTAGGGACCGTGCCCTTGAACGCATCCATGGCAATAGTGTGGATTGTCCACATTGCAATGGGTATCAATAGGGAGCGGAGGGTAGATGGGAGTGGGGACACAAGCCAGAGTGCGAGGAGGCTCTTTGAGGTGGAGAAATCATGGTGTCTTGGATCTTGAGCAGGCGCGCGACTTCTCACCATATGGCTCTGGATGGGGCAGTTTTCTAGGCGGTGGTGTAGGGAGCCCTCTCCTCCACATACTGCGCAGGTTGTGTGGAGGGAGTGGGTGCATTCCGCCTTTCTATAGGTCCTTCTCAGGCAGCACCAGGCGTTGGCTCTTACCCTCGGCTGGAGGAGTTAGTGATGCATCATCCTCCATATTGCCTTATGTGTGGCTAGGTCGTAGTGGATGTCCAAAGCATCTAGGTAGTCAATTCTGGCAATGGTTGGGGTTGTGGTGAGTATGTCTTTGTGGGAGTGGTCTTCTGGCTTTCATATCATGAAGTGGGATCCGGGTCATCCCCTTCCCTGCACAGTGCCAGTGGTAGCGACAGTCCATCCCATGCAGCGAATGGTTCAGAGGAGGCGTTTATATTGAGGGGGAGTTCCATGTGGGCCCATTGTATTGGGGCACTTAGTGAGGTACATTAGTAAGCTGGAGGATGGTGTGGGTTAGGTATTTTGAGTGCCTGCGCAAAGTTGGCCCTCGCTGCCCTGGACCAGTGCTGTTGCAGGGGGTCTGGGGTTAGCACTTCCTCTATCTAGGTGCACAGGATGTGGTTGGCGTGGTTCTCAAAACCTATCAGGCCCATGCCTCCACGGGAGCATGGACCATATACATTTCCACCCGGACAGGTTGGCGGTATCCAGGCCACAGCCAGCCCTGGATGAGCGCACAGATCGACGTTATAAAGGTGGGCAAGAAGAAGATCGCATGTTCAGGGAACCACAGCATTGGGAGGATGAGCGAGTTGGCAACTGCCAAGCACCCCGTTAGCCCCAGGGATCTACCCTTGAGTGAGGCGATTCAGTTAGATATCCGTTGCAGAAGGTTATTTTGAGTCATCTCTTTTGCATACCCCCTGTTTCCAGCCATATCCCAAGGTGGCGGACAGGGGTGGTGGTGGGGGGTAATGAAAAGGGTAGGACGAGTGAGATTTTGCGTCTTGGGTTGTATGTAGTGGGGGATGTGTCCAGTTTGTGATGTATCTGCCAAGAAGGATTATTTCGGTTTTCCATTTATTAAGCAATGCATTACTCACAATGGAGTATTCCTCTAGGGTGCGTTCCAACTGTTGGGCGTTGCTGCTGTCAGCTATACCTGTCACAAAGTCGTCCACAAAGGCTAGTATCTTGACTGGGGGCTGGCCTTGTGCAGTTATGCCCATGAGGCGTGATTCATAAATGAAGAGGAGTGTATTAAAGCTGAAGTTGTAGAGTAGTGGGCTAAGGGGTCCCCTTGCTTGATCCATCTGCATGGGGTGATCCTGTCGTTTAGGAAGCCAGGGCCACATACAGCCATAGAGGTGGATTCTGTGAGGAGCATTGCCCAATTGATGAACCTGGGTGGGAGATTGAAGGCGTATAGGCACTCTTTTTAAGTATGGCCAGCTAACGCAGTCGTATGCCTTCTTGTGGTTGAGGAATACCAGGGCTCCCATCGATTTGGATTGGTATAAATTGGCAATGGAGTGTATGGTAGAACAGATGGAGCGCTCTGGTGTAAAGCCAAATTGGTTGGGTGATAGGGCTTTAGAGGCTAGTGCGCCCAGGCTGGTAGCTAGAATTTTTTTGTAAGTAGTTGTGTGTCAGTGTTTGAAAGTGCTATCAGGTGCCAGTTGGCCAGGTCCAGTCTGTCACCCTTTTTAAATAGGGTAATGATATAGGAGTCCTGGCCTCCAGGCAGGAGACGGGTCTCCAGCAAGCACTGGTTCATAGACGCTAGGAGGAGGGGGGCGATTTGTTTAAAGTATGTTTTATAAAATTTTTAGGGTATCCCATCAGGGCCTGTGCATTTCCTACGCGGCGCACCGCGGACTGTATTCCAGAGCTCCTCCTGCATTATCAGGTTTAGGAGACTATAGTCCAGCAGTGCACTCTGTATTCTGGTGGAGTGTAAATTTCTTATTTTTGGGGGTCAGATGGGGTGTCATGGTAAAGCTCGGTGTAATAGCAGAAATTCTTCCTTGACCTCCATTGGGTCAGTTGCCTCAGTTCCATCAGCTTTTCAGACCTGTGCGCACTTGAGCAGATTGCCTTGGGATTGGTATTGTCGGAAGAAAAACTCTAAACAGGTTTTGCCTCCTTTTATGTGCTTACCTTATCATGATACTTTAATTCTATGTTGGTATTCATGGATTAGGGCGTTTAGGCGGGCGGAAAATTCTGCCCATTTGCGCCCCCAGTTTAGCTATATCCAGACTTTGAGGTATTGAGTTCTAGGTGGTCAAGTTCCGCCAGGGTGCGTCTGATTGTGGTGGTGTCTGTGGTGTATTTGTGTGATGTGAGATGGCGAGTTATGTTTATTAGTTCAAATTTGAATTTTCCCAAGTTTTGATGAGATCCAATGCAGATGGGGTTGCAACTTTTGGGTTTAAAGCTTCATGCTTGACCCAGTCAGAAATTTCAGGAAGTTTTATATTCTCCAGGTATAGCTTCCTCCAGGGCGACGTCCGCGTTTGAGTCCTGGTTGGCATGAGATGCACCAAAACTAGATGGTGGTCTGAGAAATGGATTTTTTAGTAGCAAAGTTAGTAATAGATGAGCGGCAGGATTTTGGTGCGAGGATGTGGTTGATGTGGTTCATCAAGATGAGCGTCCCCTCGTGTATGCTGGGGTGGGTCATGTGGGGAAGGAGTGGAGATCCAGGGGGAGGGTGTCGAACAGGCCAAGGGATGCCTTCATCACACAGAACTTGACATATCCCAGTGGGTATCCCCTGGGGTTGGGCCATCAGTCCATAGTGGGCTGTCCCAATAGTTAAAGTCGCCCATCAGGATGGTATCTGGCAGGAGGTTGAGTGTTGGGATGGATTTGAGGAATTTTTCTCTCTCAGATGTGGTTCACAGTGCATAGATACAGGCTATCTTGAAGTGGCCTCTTAGTTTGCAATCCTTATGTTTAAGATGTGGCCATGCAAATGCGAGGAGGATTTGACAATTTTTTATTTTTTGTTATTTATTATGGATGACCACCCCACAATGGGATGTCCATATCAACTGGGAAGGTGAGACCCTGGCCATCCAGGATCCCTCTTCCCCCTGTAGACAGTGAGTCTCTTGGATGGCCAAGATGTCTACAGGGGGTTTGTACAGGAAGTCCATCTTATTGGCTTGGGACGCTTGAGCCCTGGCTCCTGTGATGTTTAGCATCCATATTGACACTGAGGTGCCCGCGGTGCCTCAGGAGCAGTTGTATGGGCCTTCCAGCCCTAGTCCCCCGCTCATTGCCTTGGATTTGCTCCGTGTGAATGGGTCAGTCCACTCCAAGGAGTTTTCCAGCTCCTTACTTTATGATGATTTCATGCAGGGTTTGTTAACTTGGAATTGTACTAAAATTTTTTACATGTGATTTTGTTTGACTCAGATAGGTGCACTGATTGGTTTCTGCTTTTTTGGGGTTTGATTTTGAAGTTCTGGGCCCTGTTGGCTCGTTCATGGTGAAATAAGATTGTTCAAGTAAGTTTATTTTGATTGGGATCATGTGGTGATTTTGCACAGTTGTTGAGAAAATTTCTGTGTGGGTTGTCTGGTATGGCTGGCTAGCTCAGTCAATATCCTCCATGGTTCCTCCAGCTTGGGCATTCTGTTCTGATTGGCTGGTTCAGCCGATTTCCTCTCTGTCCATCTGGATTTGGTCCAGGTCGATGAGAAGGTCATGAATGAAGCGGCCTTGGCTGCTGCCCACTTTCAGGCCTTCTGCACCTGTTTACAAAATTTGGGTGAGATTGAGTCTATGAGGACGTAGTGTCCATCCTCTCCCCAGAGGAAAGTGTGGTTGGCGTTGACTATTTTTCCAAAGGTCTCCTCATCTTCATCCATAGCATCATAACAAAAGTCCAGGGCCAAGATGCCCTCCTTCATGAGGCATGCATATTTCTTGTGCCCCAGTGTGGTGCAATGGTTGCAGATGGGCGGCGCGCATTCCAGCGTGATGCAGAAAGGTTTTGACACTTTCCCATCTTTGAGGTGAAACATTACAGTGCATGGGATTTTGGTTAAGTCTGCGGCCACATCAGGGACTGGGTTGATCATGGCAATTGCCTTTCCTGTGCACAGGATTGGCATCAGGTGGAATTGATGTAAATCTAGTTGTTTTATTTCTCCATAGCTCTGAAGGCTGATTCGGAGTTCTTCCTTGATTAGCTTATGGGAGAGGTTGGTGGGAAGCGAGTCAAACAAGATGAACAAAGTGTTTGCTTTGTTCCATCTGATGCGCGCGGTGTGCACAATTCATTTGCCCTCGGGGAGGGCTATTTTGACATAGACTTTTGCTGCGGCATCTGCATATTCTTTGGTTTCAAAACCCATATCGATCCAGCCATGTTGGATGGTGTGGGTGGTATGTATACCGCATGGGGAAAGAGAGAGGCCTGTGCCTCACCTACCTTTTCCCACAGGGTTGAGGATTCTACCCCTAAGGAAAGTTAGAGCCTGTGTTCCACTTTCAATTGGCTGTGCATACTGTATTTCCATATATTGGTTCTGTTTTGTGGTAAATTCCACAAACATGGCCGGTGTTTGGGGTTGGGTTTTTTTGGCGGCGTTAGCTCCCAATCCCCCTCCAGGGCGTTTTTTGCCCTTGGGTGCACTTTTTTGGCCATTGCCCAATATGACTTTCGCCCAGTTTAGTTGGGTTCTATTGAATTCGCTCATCTCACCTGTGTAATATCAAAATTATCTGCTTGAATCGAATCTTAGTAACTGATGTTATTGTTACAGGAAAGAAAAAAGTAATTTGCATTTCTTGATTAGGAGAATTTCTTGGACGTTCATATACTAAACAGTCATGGTTTATATTCTGAATGTACTTATTGTGACATTTTTTAGAAAAAGAAAATATGTGCTATAATTGACACTGGCGCCATGGTATACATAGTATAAACTCTTCTGGTAGTAATCTGTCTTTGAAGCCCAATGTGAAGCACTGGGTGGTATATGGGACTGCAAGAGTGGGAAGTACCATATCGGAGGGAATGCACAATGCATTGCCTCTTCAGTTTGGTCAATCACTGTCTCCAAATTAGCAACTTTATTGCTGAACCACAGTTACAACATGTTAATTGGGCTGCTTTCATGCACCATCTTGGGGCCATGGTTGACATGGCTGAGAAACTTCAAGATTAAAAGTCAGTGGTTATCTGTCAACTTTACGTTAAAGGGGGTACCACAGGAGTCCATCTGAGATGGCCAAATCAACCTTCCATACTGTTACGGGTTAGTTTCAATCCACTACCCAGTGGTTGAAGCGGCGGACTAGGGTTCTTCCTAATTAAATATATGAGTACCAAGAAATACCGCTACGATTGGCAAGCACTTTAGTGATACCAATCTGGACACCAAGCCATTGTGGGAACAGAGCTCAAATTGGAGATATTGGAAGGGTTGTTTGAGAGGTCCTTGGCCCTGCCAACAATAATTTCTCAAACCTCATGTGTCTACAGGAATATTGGTATCTGGTCCAATGAAATAAAAGTGCTTCTGGCCAACCTGCAAAAGGAGCCTCTTATGGTACAAAGGCATCAGGTGGTGGTTTATTTACACCTGACTCCAGTTAATGAGGTCTGTCAGATTTATGAAGTTGGCTCTTTGGACGAGCTTGGCCTCTTCTCCCCAAATTTGGCTGGCATAATGGCAGTGGTTCCATGTGAAGCTTTGAAAGGACTATCTGAGGAGCAACAAGATCATGAAATGACATTGTTCAAGAGGTATTGAGAGATTTTCACATCCCACGACTATGATCTGTTGTGCGCTCATGGCGTTGTTCACTGAGTAGCACCAGGGACCATACTCCTATCTGTTCTTGGCTGATCCATCACTTGAGGGCTGTGAAAGAGGTAGTATATGATGAAGTAGAGAAGTTTCTGGAGCAGGGTATGCTTGAGTCATTAAAAAGTCCTTGGGCTGTGCTGGTAATAATCGTCAAAAAGAAGGATGACACTAACTGGGTAGTGATCAAATGTTGGAAACTTAATAGTATCACAAAAAAGGATTTGCATCCACTACCCCAAATCAATGATGTCTTAGATTGGCTGGGCGGTGCTCGCTATTTCTCAGCTAAGTACCTGATCTCAGGGTACTGGCAGATTGCGTTGCCTGCAGCAGAATGAGAAAAGTGCGCTATAATCACCACCAAAGGGTATATTTATCCCACTCAGATGCCGCAAGGTCTCTGTAATGCCCCGGCTAAATTTAAAGAATTATGGACACTATCCTGGACGATCTAAAACTGTCATGTGTTCTGGTCTACCTTGATGATATAACCATATTTTCCTGAACGTTTTCAGAGCATCTAGATCATCTAAAAGAAGTGTTCCACTGTCTCATGGAGGCTAACATTAAAATTAAGCCTTAAAAAGCCACTTTTTATAAAAATTAACTTGAATATCTTGGGTTTATGGTAGACAATAGCGGCCTTTGACCTCAACCAGCTAAGGTAAAATCTATCGTTAATATGACCTGACCCATCTCAAACGAAATATCCAAGTCTTTTTGGGCATGCTCGAGTACCATCATTGGTTTATTCCCATTTTAGCTGCATTGGGACCCCTCCCTTTTTACTTTTTTAAAAAACGCCACTTTTGAGTGAAAAGAATGATGTCAGAGTGATTTTGACGCCTTCAAATGACTCTGATCAGTGCTTCGGTGCTACAGTATCTGAACTTCAAGAAAGAGTTTATAATGCAGATGGATGCTTCTCTTTCCTATATGAAAGCGGTCTTGTAGCAGCAGGACGATGATGGGGTTGAGCATACTGTCATTTATTGCAGCCAAAGTTTGAACTGCCACAAGTGAAATTACATGGTGATTGAATGATAGTGCCTAGCAGTAATCTACACATACAAAAACTTCAGGTATATCTCCATGGAGTAAAGTTAAAAGTTGTAACAGATCATGCTTCAATACGCTGTCTAAAAAATCTTCAGGAGCCAGAGGGCCGCCTCTCATGGTGGGCGCTCAAGCTGCAAGTGCATGATTTTGAGATAATCCACCATCTGGGCGCCAAACACCAGAACGCTGACTTTCAATCGCGCTTGTCAACCAATGCTATTAAGGCAGATCTATCTGACATAATGTACAAGAAAATGATTATTAGTAAAAACGCCAACGAGTCACCTCTAATAATTCAGGCACTGGATGGGATGAGGGCGGATATCTTCTTGAGGGACGGTGAGTTGTTTAAAAAGGTTAGTAGGGACATGGTGAGTTTCCTGAAGCCCTCTTCTTGGATGGGTATTATTTTGGACGCCCACAAGGCGGTGAGGTAGGGAGGACTGCAAGAAAATGTTGGAATTCCTAAAGCCACGATATTACTGGAAAAATATGCACTTTGACGTGGTGTAAACTCTCACTTATCATCAGTAATGTCAAGTGGATAATAATTTCCATAAAACTACTTATCATCTGGTTAAACCCCTATTTGCTTGACATACAGTATCCCTCGACGTTGTAGCGCCCTTGCCAATGGGCGCAATTCACTCCAAATACATCCTGGTAGCGATAGATTATCTAGCCCAGTGGGTGGAAGCGCAAGCTATCCACAATCTGGGGGCCATAACTGCTTCTAAGTTCATAATGGGGTGTGTCATTCAACAGCATAGCTGCCTGCAGTTCATACTCATGGACAACAGAACTAATTTGCCTCCCATGTCCTTCTTAAGCTGAAAAACATATGGCGATCCTCAGGGTGCTAACTAATACCTACCATCCAGAATCTAATGGAACCGTTAAATATTTTGGTATAACTTAGTATTTATCCTTTGGAAGTTGGTGAGGGATTGACCCTCTGACTGGAGTACCCTTCTCTCCACTGCAGTTTTTGCTTATAGAATCAGCTATCACTCAGCTTTGGGAAAGAACCTGTTTCAGTTACTCTATGGCAGCCACCCAGCTCTGCCTCCATTACTCTACTCTTATGTAGAGGATACAGGTGTAATGGACCCCATTGCAATCTGATGAATCTGACGTCTACGATTATTAAACTCCAGACTGAAGAGTACTTAGCCAGATTGGCCATGAAACAAAGGAGTATTATTTAAATCAATGATCTAGATGCTTGCAGCGAAGAAGGAGTGAAGTCCCAGAATCAGGGGACAGGTCTTGAACAGGAACCCATTGTGTGGGTTGTGGAATTGCTGCTGCAGAGATCGTTTTTGGCCTGGTTTAGGTAGGTGGTGGCTAAGATCAGCCACTATACAAGGTCCAAGGGCGTTACACCATCTGGTTATCGACAAAAAAGATCTCAGGGGCATGCCCCAACTACCGCCAACTTATGTTACGGGAACTGTGGACCCAAACCTCCATTAAACCACGATGGAGTGAGTTTGTTTCAGTCGTTGGTAGGTTGGAAAAAGTAACCCATGAAATTTTCTCCAGGTGAGAGCGTGTGCGGGAGATGCGAAGAGATCCGCGTGGAATAATGCGAGGGTGGCAGCATAAGCTTGCGATGTAGCCCTCCACTGATTCTGGATGGTGGTGTTTTCTTTGAGATAGTAGGGAGAAAGCAGGCACCCACAAACTCAAGGACCCAGGTTGAGTGTGAGCTGGTGGTTTGGACAAAGCTGTCAGCATATTATTATTTAAATGCACGGTAAGTGACTTCAGGCATACAAACGTTAAGCAAATCTCCTGGAAGGCCCATACCATCCCCATTTTAGAATTTATAATATAGTCCCATCCAGAGGCTCCAATTGGGAGGAGGGAGATGTTTCATCACCATCCCAATCTAGATCAGTTATTTCGTGGGCATTGGCTGATTAGTGAACAGAGACGTGAATTGCAGAATGTGCGGCTAATCCAACCTTACATCTAATCGCCCCTCATGGAGGGAGCCAGAAACACGGCATCAGAATCCTTGGGAGGCAGCACACAAGAGCTGTTAGGCGTGATTCAATTTATTTTAATATTGGTAGTTGAGGAGAATCCACTGGATCTGGTTGCCTTGGAAGAAGTTTGGATATAATCAGTATAATTCAATTACCAGTGACTAGAAGCTGAGGATAATTAAAGTAGGTTAAACTATTAAATTCCTGAAGGTTTTCAGTGGATTGAATGCCAAAGGTCATTAATGAGAAATTGTTGATATGGTGGCGATTCTTTTGAGATTACACTGAGTGAATAGTCTTTAAGCTTACCTTCTTGGTAGAGTTGTAGGAGCGACTGCAGCACGAGAGAGATGGCAGTAGTGATAGTGAAAGGAAGGGGGATCACTTTTAGCTATAAGCTGCAGTGGACTCTGTAGCGCAAAATTGATAGCTAGTGGAGATCCCTTAGATTTGGCAGTCAAAGCTACTGTTAAAAGTAAAGATTGTGTTCCCAGAAGCGCTTGGCTTCAATTTCTTATATTTTACTATTCTGGTTCAAGGAACGATGATCTTAATATTGTCCTACTATTGTATCAGTGGGCTTAACATCTGCGCTAAAATCTGCCAGATCTTATCTAATCTGCTGGAAGATTAACAGACCCTATTGCAATACTCTTAGTGTACCTATGCAGACATACTATTCAATCAAATATGAGTATGAGCAATAACTGACAGTGGAGTGCCCATCAATATCATTATAACCAAAAAAGTGAAACAAATGAAGATTTTGCCATATTTGGAGCACTGGAAAGAGTATGGAACTTCAAGATCTGAAATAGCATTATCTTGTGGAGCCTACAGTGTGCTACCACTTGTTTTCAGACTAATGATGGTGTCAGCTCCTTCCACAGTGTTGTCTAACCACTTTTGACATACTCATTGGGATGGTATTTCTGAGAAAGTATGGTCTGAATTGTTTTTAAAGAAAATGCCCTGAAGGATTTGAGGCAAACCCTGCCCTTAGTATACCAGCAGAAAGGAGAAGCTTTACTGAGAAAACGATAAACTTTTGTAAATCTGATTGCAATGTTGGAATTATACCTATTCAGTACAAATTAGTTGGACAAAAATGGAGGGAAAAGCCAACAAAATCTTGGGGAATTGTAAATACCTTTGAGGATTTACGTGATGAACACCATTCTACCAGGAACGCAAATTATAGCAAACATAGGGTTAATGCTCAAAATCCTGGAACAATTATCTGGAGAAGTCATCAGCCATGGAATATTAAGGATCATGCCATGGGTAGCGTCAGATGCTATTATGCTGGGTCATGGAGAAATAAGAGTACTCCTAGCCAATCTGGGTGAGAATCATTGAAAATAAAAATATTCAAGTCATTGCAATTGTGCATCAGATCCCAACAGCTTAATTAAGCGAATTTCATGATTTTGGAACGTTACCTGATTTGGGAATACTATCAATTGTTGCCAAAAACGTCAATGTATTGGTCAATAATAAGCGACTGGATGATCTATCTGAATGACAGCAAGAGGAAATGCACTGATTTTTTGACGATATTGGGTGATATTTTCCACGATACCACAACCTTGGATGCACAAAAAAACAAATCCATAAGGTTGACACTGGGGAATATCTTCTGATAAAAATGTAACCAGTCCACCAGTCTATGGCTGCCAAAGCCATAGTTAGTGAAGAAATCAGCAATCTGATTGAGCATGGTCTCCTCATTTCGTCATCAAGTCCATGGGTGAGTCCAATCCTAATTTGTGAAAAGAAAGGACAGATCAAATTGAGTAGTAATCAAATATCACTGATTAAATAAAATCATTAAGAATTATTATCCACTGCTGAGGATATATGATGCACTCAATCGCCTAGTGAATGTAAAGTACTTTTTGGCTATATAATTGATTTTGAAATATTAGCAAATTTATTTGACAAATAAATATCAAGAAAAATGTATGATGATCACCTCACAAGATTTGTATAAGCCGACCAGAATGCTCCAGGGATTGTGCAATGCACAAGTGACATTCCAGAGGGCTATAGATTCAATACTCAGTGATTTAAAATTGTCCTGCATTCTGGTATACTTATATGATATTAATGTCTTCAACATGACATTTAATGACCATTTGGAGCACCTGGAGGAACTATTAAAGCGCTTGGTAATAATGGATCTGAATTTAAAGCTAAGAAAATGTCTTTTTTTAAGAAGGAGACTGAGTATTTGGAGTTTTTAATAAACTCTGGTAGATTAAAGCTGCAACCACTGAAGATAGAGGCCATTTTGCGAATGTCAATCCCAAAGAGCATTTAGGTTATTTTAAGTCTTTCTAAGGATGGTCATATACTATTGCTGATTCATCAAGGATTTCGCTGGAATTGCAAAGCCATTATTTCACCTACTAAAGATTTCAAAAAAGGATTCATTTGGAACAATGAAGACCAGAAATAGTTTGATGAGCTCCAAAAGTATCTAATTGATAGCCCTGTGCTGAAGTATCCAAATTTTAATTGGGAATTTATTATATAAACAGATGCCTCATTAATGTCAATTGGTGCCATCCTATATCAAGTGGATGTTGAAGGGGAAGAGCGTTCAGTGACATATGTGAGTAGAACACTGACGCTGGTGGAAAGGAACTTTACCGTCACAGAGCGTGAGTGCCTAATGGTAATTTACACCTTTAAAATTATTTGAGTCTACATACATGGCACAATTCAAATGTGTAATGACCACTCGTCCCTGTACTGGATACACAACTTTAAGGAACCAGAGGGATAACTGGCACGTTGGGCTTTAAAACTGCAAGCCTACGACCTCAAAATTATTCACCAGGAAAATGCAAAAAAACAGAACGTTGATTAGTGTTGCAATTGTATGCCATTCAGATTGTATATTATCAGGCTGATGAGGAATCCAAGAGGATGATTAAAGGCAATAATTGGGGATGAACCCTAAGAAATTAAAGTGTGCTAAAGAAAGCAACTGATAGTACTGAATTAAAGAATGATAAATTATAAATTAATTATGGAAAATGGTTTTTAATCCCTAAACAACAGAAAAAGTGAAATTTATCAAGGTAATGCACAAAGTCGTCAACCATGGTGGCTCAAGGAAGACCATGGACCATATTCAACAGTATTATTACTAGAAATAAATTGAATATGATGTTGCAGACTATCTGGGCTGTTGTATGAAGTGCCAACTCCACAAGCCACACAATGATGTAGTAGATATTAGATAGTACGCCCTGGTTTTTCATGACATGCGGTGTCCATAGATGTTATGGGACCATTGAGTGTCAGTACTGGGGGCGTGAAGTATATAATAGTCACAATATACCATCTAACTATATGAATCAATTTGAAAGCCTTAAGCAGAGTGGATGCCACTAGCATGGCGATATTAATTTTGGACCAAATGGTATACCATCATGGATGCCCTCAAGTTTTACTAAGTAAAACAGGTCCAACTTTACTTCCTATATGATTTAAAAGTTAAATAAACTATTGGGAATCCGAGGAGTGGTGTCTTTTCACTACCACCTAGAAAAAATTGGATGGTGGAAAGAGTAAATGAAACTATAGTCGCAATGCTGAGGAAACTAGTCATTGGAAAAACTTTATTGGGGAACCTATCTAAATTTTGTTACCTTCACCTACAATATCCGTTACCATACATTTACAGGTAAAATGATGCTCAATTTTCTATATGAATGAAGGGCTGCATTGTCGCCTCTCTTGTATTCCTCCATCAAACCAGCTTCAGGGATGAGTGCCAAACAATACTTATACTGGATGGCTGATTATATGATAAAGTTAAAATCTTAGGCATTTGCTATGATGGTGAAGAAGAGGCTCAAGTAAAGAAAATGAAAGATAAGAATTTACTGGCGCTGAAAGAATTATTATGTGGGAGATAGGGTAGCCTACGGTGACACCCATGGGTTCAGAAAAAAACAAGTTAGACGCCCTATGCATGGGTCCATTTGAGATCATTGCCAAGTCAGCAACTGATGCCTATATGATAAAGAACGTCAATGATGGTCATATAGTAATAGAATCCATGCTAAGTACTTGAAGTATTGGACTTAAAAGAAAAATTAATAAGAAAATATAAAAATATAAAAGTATAAAAGTATAAAAACATAGAGAAAATTGATAAAAAGATAAGAAAATCTATAAAAAATGTGCAAATATAATAAAGACATATTTTTGAAGGAAAAATGGAAAAATTGAAAAAATAAAAAATGAATTTTATTGTTACTTTGTTACTGTGGTTAAGAGGTTCTATTGGGGGTCTTACCTTCCATTGTTAAGTGAGGAGAAGGAAGATGTACTATGAAGAGTATAGAAAGATAAGAAGGGCCAGCTCAGGTTGCAACTGGGTCCACTGAGAAGTCCTAAGGCGCTTAAGTGGAAAAAGAGTATTGGCAGGATCAGGATAGCATAAACTAGATATGGCGGGAAGAGTCTCTTTGAAGGGTATTGGTAGGACCAGCTCAGTTTCTAACTGGATCAGCCATGAGTAGTCCTGGGGCACTTGGATAGGGCTCAGCAAAGCCAACTGAGAGGAGTTTGTGAATGATGAGGATTCATTGGAACCCATCCTAGTGTTAGTACAGGTTAAATGGCGAGGAGCCATTGAGAACGCATCCTGGGGTTTGTACATGTTGACTATTTTATTTTTTGGCAAGGATGGCTAACATAGTTCTGGCGCAGTATGATGCTACAGGAACCGCGCTCAAGAGAGGTGGCAGCAAGTAAGAAGAAAGGAAGAGGGGATGAGTTGACAAAGGTTGGCATGAATAGCGTTGAGTGTGAATAGAGCTTTGCTCTGCTGAGGTTATTTTTAATTATGGAAAACTCTGGCTTGAGGTAGCAATCTTTTCCTACCTTCTTATCTTTTTCTGGATAATTTAGTCAATTGGGGGATATGTTGTGATTTTGATATGCCTATATTATCCAGCTGATTAGATTACATATATCTGTTTTCCCATTGGGGGATTAGATCCTCTAGTGGATGTGGGAGGTATCATTTTTAATGATAACTATTGTTTGGGGAATCATACCTAACAAGTATTTACTGATCTTATGGGTGTTGATCCACCAGATTAAAAATGTTTCATTAAGGAGGTATCCCAACAATGTATTTACTTTATGGGAAAATTGCCAATTATATTGATTTAACCGAGGCAAGCCAATCAGAGGACAGAGAATACTGAAACAGAAAATTTAAAACTAAATCAACCAAAAACCTGACCGCCCTAAACAAGCAGCGGGAAATGAAAAAGAAACAAGAAAACAATCTACTAGGTGGCACAGCAGTGAGCCGCTTATCCCTTCATGGCGGAGGGGGGATCAGGCAGATTATCAATTTTGATTTCAGCAATGAAGAGGCTGACCAATGCTGATAGCAACGGGGTTGGGGCGTCCACTGGATGAGGGTCAAGGTGGAGCATATATTCATTGAACCTGAGAATTTGGGCCTAAATCATAGCCTCCATGAGTTTGGCCATGTGGCGTTCAGCTTTGATGTGTGCATCAGAAAGTTGAGAGAATTTTATGATGTTGTCTCTGGTTACATGTGTGGATGGGGAAAATTCTGCCAGTACAGCGACAGGTTTGACAGCGTTGGTGGCAGTTTCAGACAGGCGTTCAATATCCTCTTTTGCAATTACAGGGAAATTGTGGGTGAATTGGGTGATGTGCAGCCCTTGTTTAAATTCAGTGACAGATTATGCCATGGCTTCACACAGGTGGCAATTTTTGGGTGAGGCCACTGCGGCTTTGGCAAGCTGGTGGTCACTTTGTTATGGGATAGCATTGGGTTTGGGGACATATTGTTTGGGCGGGAGTGTAGCATCAAATTCTGAATTCATAAAAAACTCTAGATTAGTTGGTTTAACTGGAGGTGGGACAATTTCACCAGATTTGGTTACTTCATCCAATAAGTCCCAAAGATTTTGGTTAACTTGGGTTGATTCAGTGAGAGGGTGGCTATGGTTGGGTAAGTTTTGAAGTGGAGAATTTTTTTGGATTAGACATAGGTCCAAGCCTGCACCTGATTGGTTGGCATGGGTGTGAATTGGCAATCTTAAGTTTGAGGTGCTAGATTCTGCTTCTGATTTGATTGCATGACTTGTGGGGTGGGGCATCCAAAATCCCCACTTGAACGCTGTTGGTGTGGCCTCATGGGTGGAGTTGGCCATGTTCGCAGGGTGTGAATTATATTGACATAATTTTTTCATATTATTAATTCATAGCAGAGACGGCAAATTGTGCAACTGTTGTTGGTGCGGGCCCAAAAGAAATGGTCAGGTGTGAATGGGATATAGGCACGCGGTGGGATGTGCTGGCCATGTTTAGCTGGTGAGGGGTAATGGTGGCCATTGCCTGAGATGCTGCTAGTCTCTCAGCACCACTTGGGACAATAAATTGGAGGATGGGGTCTGTGCCATAAGTGGACAGTCCATACATCAACTCCTCATAGAGTGTTTGAGGGGGAGGTGTGAGGGGAGGTTTGCAAAGGTCACCACGAGTGTAGTATCATTGTGGAGGCGTGTATGGGTGGTGGTAATGGGTGTGTTTTTATAAATTAAGGGCGTTGCTGCTGCAGTGTCCGCATCCTCTTCAGTAAGAAATCCAATATCAAAGTAGCCCTTGTAAGGGTGGAAGTCAATAAACCCTGCTGGTGCAAAGGTGGCCGTTGCCAGCTCAATTTTCACTTTGTTGGCGCACAGGAAGAGACGTCCTTACTCAACGCAGAGGAAAAAGTGAATATCTGATTGGTGTAGGGCTAGGGGGTGGGGGTGGGTTGGGTGGACTCATGTGAGGTGCAGTGCTAGGTCCCTTGGAGGGACTTAGTAGCCAGATGTATATGGCAGGCTGGATGAGCCAATCTGCACATATTTGACTGTTGGGTGGTAAATGCTAGATGGAGAACCACTGCCCCATACTGGGGCAGAAGGCAGTAGATCTGAGGAAATAAATTTGGGAATTGTTCTGGTGAAGTGGTATGGAAAATTGACTTGATTTAAAATCTCTCAAAATTGATGTCAAGAGGAAAGAAAATTTCATTACCATTTAAATATTTGGTAATTTTTCATTATTCAATTGGGTTTTATACCAATCAACTTGGAAATCTATGTTTAGTTATTAAATAATTAACAATGGTCTTGAGGGTAACTTGTGGTTTAGCCTTTTGGGTTTGAGGTCTGCGGTTGATGGGTAAAAGTCCCATTATCTAATCAGACTGCTAGCCCAAAGTGGGTACTCCGCTGAAGTTGATTGAAGATTTTGGGGCACTTTCCAAAATAACCATGAAGAGGTCTCAACTCTAGTTGGCGGTGCAATCTGACTAGGAAAATGAAGAAGGCCCTCATGGGTGCAACCTCAGATGGTTAATCCACTGGTAGTGGCTACCAACACCCAGTAGGTGCCAACAGAAGAGTTGATCGCCAGATCCCCTATAAATTCCCTGATTCTTTTAGTAAATAAAACAGATCTTAATTTGATAAAACTTAATTGTTTATACATTAGTTGTGTTGTTTATTCTTTGGGATAAGAGTTCAAGAATAAGATAACTTTAGGTTATTTTGTTTGTTATCAGATCTCTGCTGGCTCAGCGTGAAGAGAATAGGGAAGAGTTCCCTATCAGTTAAGAAATACCTTAAAGAGGAATAAGCACCTGTTTAGCGTTGGACTTTTAATCATTATGGTTTTAAGAGAGCTCAACTTATATAATACTTAATACTATTATTGGACTAATTCATTAAGTTAACTTAATTAACACAACCTACCAAGTATATGTTCAGTTAAATAAGGGATCTAAAAATGAGATACATTCCATAAGGGTAAAGCTATTAAATTTTACTATGTATCTAGTCAATATATAAGTTAGTGCGTGAATTTTCATAAATTTAGAGAAATATACTTTTACTGGGATAGCATCCATTCCAAATGCTATGCCCCTTTTGTAGGAGGATCTTTAGTAATTATCAAAAAAGATTCATCTATAGTTTGTTAAATTTATAAATTTATTGCGAGGAAGGCTGACCATGGGACAAACACTTCCGAATATGACTCAGATGAGACAAAACTTAGTAACAGGGAAGGCACCCCAGAGAAGCGATGCTATCTCTTGTTGCCAGCGGGAACGCCACTATGGGGAGGGGGAGGGAACGTGTGAAGGGGCCGTAGCCACAATTGAACACATGTGGAGGAAAGGGTCTGATTTGATGCACCAAACTGGGAACCAGGAGGAGAACAGCTGTCGGTGACATGGTGGGAGGTATCCAAACATCCACGCCTGAAAGTGGTCCACCAAATGAGACCGGAATCTGTGGACAGCTTCTGGGAGGGTGGGGGTGGAGCCTGCGATGGCATCCAAGACAATCGTGTGGATAGTCCACATGGCGATTGCAACCACCAGAGCATGGAGGGAGGGTGGAAGGGGGGAAGCCATTGATAAAGTAAACATATCTCTTGACAGACTGAAGTAATGTGTTTAATCCTGGCCCAGCAGACGTTGAACTTCGCGCTACATCACTTTAGAGGTAGGACTCTTCTCCAGGCGGTGGAACAGCGTTCCATACTGGCCACACACGACGCAGGATGAGTGTAAAGTGTTAGAGCGCTCAGCTGTATGGTACACCTGCCTCAGGTAGCGCCACACATGGGAACGGATTTGAGGCTGCAACAGAGGATGGTGTGCATATTTCCAAATAGTCTTCTGAGTCTCAATGGAATAAGGGATGTCCATCATGTCCAGGTAGTCCACCCTGGATAGGACATGGGGTAGTGTGGGGATCACGCCATCTTGGATGGGTAGCCACTGTACCTCTTGTGTGAACTGAGGAGAGGGGCGGCCTCTCTGGGATGTGTGTCTGCTAATATGAAAACTCCACTCAGCGCTCCGCATGGAGAGGAGGATTCGTTTTTAGTGGGCTTTAATCCCATGAGGACCTGTGGCCGATGGGTGTGAAGCCAGGTATATCATCAAAGAGTGAGGGTTCGATGGATTTTTAAGGCCCAAGGCGCGGGTGAAGTTGGAGTGGGCCGCGCGGGACCAGTGTTGGGAGGGGAGCATAGGGTGGTGACAGCCGCAATCCAGGTGCCCAGGATCTTGGCAGCATGGGCTTTGAAGTCAAGCAGGCCCATGCCACCATGATGATGAGGGTTAAACATGACCTCTAGCCGTACTGGAGGTGGGCGGCCTGACCAAAGCCATCCTTGCAGAAGGACATACAAGGATTTAAAAAAGCTTGGGGAGAAGGGGATGGCGTGAGCTCCAAACCAGACTTTGGAGAGGAGCATAGAGTTGGCTAAAACAACCCTGCCAGTAAGGGAAGTAGGGTGGGCTCTGAGGGAGGCGATGCGCTTCATCACGTTGTCTAGAATATGACTTTCCATTACTGCTGATGCGTACCCGCCTGCCTCCACCCACACGCCCAGATGGCGGACTGGCCCTATGGTAGGGTGTGGCACGAAGGGGAGCACTAGTGTGGCGGTGTGGGGTGAGCTGGGAGGGCGAGCATGTGTGCAAGTGGATGGGATGGGCTGGGCATTGGTTGCTGGGGCCTAGCAGGTTTTATACTGACCAAGGAGGATGATTTCGGTTTTGGAAGCGTTCAGTGCAGCATTACTTACCCAGGAATACTCCTGGATGAGAGCTTTAAGTGCACGTGCGTCTTTATTATTAGACACCTCAACTACACAGTCATCTGAAAACGCCATCATCTTGACTGGGGCTTGGCCTGGTACATGGACCCCAGTGAGTCGGGCATTCACTTTTCAAAGTAGTGGGTCAAGGCTGAAGTTGTATAAGAGTGGGCTAAGGGGGTCCCCTTGGAGTAGGCCCCTTTGAGGGCGGACTACCGTTAGGAAGCCAGGGCCACGCACTGCCATTGTTGCAGATTCTGTGAGCAGCATTACCCAGTTGATGAAGCGAGGGGGTAAGCGGAATTGATGGAGGCAGGCCCTGAGGTATTCCCAGTTTACTCTATCATAGGCCTTCTGTTGGTCCAAAGCTACAAGTGCTCCAGAGGCTGTGGACTGGCATGCGTTAGCCACAAAGTGCATGTTGTCCCAAATCGACCTTTGGGTATGAAACTGAATTGTTCTGGGGGGATGGTGGCAGATGCTACAATCCCTAAACGGTTAGCCATGATTTTAGTTAAAATTTTTGTATCCATGTTAGTTAAAGAAATGGGGCGCCAGTTGGCTAAGTCTAGCTTGTCCCCTTTCTTGAAGAGTGTGACGGTGAAGGCCTCTTGTCCTCCTTGTAGGAGGCGCGTTTCCAGAAGGCTCTGGTTAAGTGAGGCAAGCAGCAGTGGGGATATATATTTGAAGTACCATTTTATAGAATTCATATGGAATGCCATCTGGGCCTGGCATTTCCGATTTGGTGCACCATGGATGGCTGTCCATAATTTGTTTGGAGTAATCAAATTCACTATTTCTGGGTATCAGGAAATGGTGTGGATGTGGGTTCAGTCGAGAAATTCCGCCACTTCAGCCAGCTGAATTGGATCAGAATGGTATAACTCAGAGTAATAATTTTTGTATTTTGATTGCCACTTTGGCTGGCATATCCACAATGGAATCATCCAAATGTTTGCACCTGTGTGCAGGCCATGCTCTGGCGTGGTGCAAATTTTTTAAAGAAATATGCGGTGCACTTGTCGCCCTCTGTAATGCGTTTGGCCCTGTACTGAACATAATTTCAATGTTTGTGTTGCCTTTCAAGCACGTTGAGGTGGGAAGCTGCTTCCACCCACTTCCGGCCCCATGCAGGGCTGTAGCCTGTAGCTGGGATGTTGGACTCCAGGTGTGCCAACTCTGCCAGAGCACGCGAAATGATGGCTAATGTGGCTCATGAGCGTTGGGAGGAAAGGTGGCGAGAGTGGCAGATGGTATCCTCTTTGAAGGCTGACCATGTGGAGATGGGGTCCGCGCAAAATAGTGTAACAAACTCTTTTGTGAAAGTTGCTGATTTCACCCAAGTGGAAAATCCTGGCAACGCAAGTTTGGGGGGCGGAGTTTGCACCAATGTGGGGCCTTAGCCACTGTGACAGGTAGGTGGTAGGATATGGAGACCAGCCAGTGGTCGGAGAGTTCA
The DNA here is from genome assembly GCA_022478985.1 of Massospora cicadina. Lineage (NCBI taxonomy): Eukaryota > Fungi > Entomophthoromycota > Entomophthoromycetes > Entomophthorales > Entomophthoraceae > Massospora > Massospora cicadina. The sequence goes on from JAKSZP010005336.1 coordinate 120,530, forward strand.
ATTTTTGTTGTTTGGAAGTGGGAAATGTGAGGTTGGGATTTTGCCGGCATAAGGTAAGGTCAATGCAGGTCATAGACCTTAAATGGCCATTGTGGACGTGGGGGCGCATCATGTTTTTGATTTCAGCGGGGCTTGCCGTGGCAGTGCATCCATTAATTCAAGGGTGGCCTTTAGAACGTGAAGTTCTATGTGACCTTGGGGGACGTGGGAGGAGGAAGGCCAACGGTCTGTGGGTGTGTTTAGCCAACAGTCATGTCGCTGACTACAAAAGGGTCTGGGGGTAGCAGGAGGGATTTGACCAACGAGAAAAATTCCCAATGCTCTCATGCACAGATTGGGGCATAGATGTTGATGATAGCATGCGCCATGTCAGCCCATGAGAAAGTGACAATGAGGACTCGGCCATTGAGGAAGGATTCTGACAATAAAAATTAGAAAAAAATTGTTTTTCTGAACTAGCACCCCACAGTGCTCTGACCAAAAGGATAGGGATGAGAGGAGCATGGTTTTCCAAGCATCCTCGGAACCTCATAGACAGTGGGACTCCTGGATGGCCAGGATATCCATGGGTAAATTTTTTTGTAAAAAATCTCAGTTTCCTAGCCTGGGACGGTGAGGCCTTGAGTCCAGTGATATTCAACATCCCTAAAGTGAAGGTTTCCCCCATTGCACCTTAGGTGTGAGGGGGTGGGCACCTGGGCCCACTAGCCTCCTCTAGATCCCCATGGGCCTTCACGGAAGTGTGGGTATTTGCAGAAACACTATCAGTAGTTTTGTTAATTTTTGCAGAAAGGTTCGCGTTGGCTTTTGCCTTTGCTTTTTGTTTCCCTGACATCAAACGAATTTTTTGCGGTGCAGATGAGTTTGGTACACCAATGGTTGGGTCAAAAAAAATTTTCAGGTAGGTTTGACCCCAATTCAGTTTCAACCAGAGCTTGGTTGCAAAGATCAGGTGATATCAAGTCACCCATCGGATCCTCAGATTGGGTGGCCCAATTGGAATGGGATTCCCAATCTGATTGGTTGAGGGATTCCCGAGTTGCTTCTGCTGTGAAGGTTACGATGTCCTCCTGGCGTTGGGAGTGTGGGATAGCAGTGGTGACTTTGGCCGCTTCCTTGGCCGCGGCCCTGCAGGCCTGCTTGGCCTTCTTCCACTCTTGCGGAGAAATAGGTTTTACCATTAGGTAACAGCCTTGTGCTCCCCACGGAAAAGCCTCTTTGGTGCTTGTAGTTGGTTTGTAGTGCGCCTCTCTGCTGGCCATGGCCGCTGAGGGGTGCTCTTGGAATGTGATGCCCTCCTTGGTGGGGCATGCACGTGCCTTATGGCCAAATGCATCACAGTGGGTGCAGATGGGGGGCGCGCTGTCCACAGTTACCCAGAAAGGGTGGGTGGTATGCCCTTCAATATTGATATATGTGGAGTGTGGGATCTGGGTTAGGTCCTTCACAATCTCCTCAGTTGGGGTCAGAACTGCAATGGCTTTGCCAGTGCACAGGTGTGGCATCAGTGTAAAGCGTTGCATCTCAAAAGATTGTATTTCGCTGTATACAGTGAGACCATCTTTCAGGTGCTGCTCCAAAATGGCGCGTTCTACCATAGTAGGCAAAAAGTCAAATGTGAGAAAAATTTGGTTGGATTTTGTCCATCTGGTGCATATGGTTTCAACGACCTGTTGCCCTTCGGAGAGGTCAATCACTACGCATACTGCAGCAGCTTCATCTGCTGCCTCCTTGTTTTTGAAACTGAGGTCCAGCCAACTTCTGACATGGAATGAGGTGCGACGTACACCACGGTCAGGAAAAAGTGTGCACATCCACACAAAATTTTTCCCATAAAGCTGTTTGTTGGATGTCCAGAAACACACAGACTCCATATTTCACTGATGAGAGTGGTTGGGAGTGCGGCGTGTTGATGTACTGGTTGCATCGCGCTTGCCAAGTGAGGATTTCTGGGGAAATAGTGACCGCCAGTTTTTTATTATTTTTTTCTATTACGCCAGTTTCTCTGTTGCGTTTTGTACGTTTGAGGCCGCGGGCCTACCACCTGCTCCTCTTACCTTACTTGCCCAACTGCTCCCTGACATGGGCGCAGACTAATCTCCTCTGTGAGATTATCAAACTAGAATCAGACTTGAATTGAATAAGTTGCAAAAGTGATTGCAATGAGAGAGAAAAGTTTCGTCTATAGTTTGTTGAGTAGCAATTCTGTTGCTTTAAATGTGGTTTAAAAATATGAATGGGCGTTTGTTCCCTAGTGATTTTTGGCTTTGCTCAGTGGATCCATTGATAATTAATTTCTGTATGTAAAGGTCCAACTCATCAATGACTCATCATATGTCCAAAATAAAGAAGATTAATGTATTTCCCAAAAATAAACCTTAAAGTCTTTTCTGTGAGGCACACAGCTCTGAACACTGGAAGCTAATGGCTACTCAACTTTCTTTTCAGGAGTGACCATAAATTTTAAACCTTGAAGCTATCTCATTTTTGATTGTAACTTGCTTCAGCTCCCTAGGTTCCCTGACAGGTTCTTTATATGTGCAATTAATTTTTATTTTGATAAATAATTTGATAAAATTTTATTTGATTTATGCTAGTATGAAGACTAGTAACCAGTTGTGAGTTTAACAACCAAATATTCTCCTGATCAGTGCTCTTCTTGGGGCAGGTATAATAATCCTTCAACATATTTGTGAAGTTACTAATAAACTCTCTAGATAATAAGGGATTTCCTCTCCCTTCAACTCCTTCTGAAATTGGCAACTTCTGGATGACAACAGAACAGACCTATGGCAGTAGGTTTAGAGGTTTTTAAAGAAACTTTTACTATTTGGGACTTAACTTATAATTTCGGCTTATTGTTCAATCCTTAAACTTATCCAGCAATCATGGTTCAGTGGCCTTCTTGACGAACTTCTATCCCTTCCTCTCTCTTGATGCAGGAGCCGCGGAGAATTTAGTGGTAATATTTGCCCTGGGATATCTGATCCCTCTACTCTAATCTCAAGGTTATTAGAAATAAAATATTAAATATAGAAACTATATATTTTTAAGACTAAAAATTCTTCTATGTTCTGCTTTATTTAATAAATTTTAGGGAAATATATAGGGGATTTGGTGCCTAACACTTCTGTTGGCTATTCAAATTAAAAAGAGCAGATGTTGCCAATGAATTAACCCTCCAGGGTCACGCGAAATATGATTTTCCTCATTGGTTTAGATGGGTTCTTTCCCCTACTCAATTGTTAACCTCTTGAGTTGGTAAAGGAACGTGTCCCAAATCCTACACTCAACCCCAGCGATTCACCCTTATCAAGTTATAACATGTTTATTAATGGGTTTTTACACATAAACAGCAGGTCGCATTATCATAAGGTTAAATCACCAGTTGCTATCAAAGCGTCGTTGACTGCCTAGCTACTCCTAAACTCCCTTAGTCAATTGGTGACAAAGCATTATCAAACCTACATGTAGTTTAATTATCAATATGAAAATCAATTACCTTATTGCTTGTACATTGTCAATCATCTTTAATATGCAGGTTCATGACAATATGCAATAAAGGAGTTGGGAAGTACAAGCCATGTCACTACCAAATGATCAACAACACAGCGAAAATTCACCCCAAGCCTGTATGCCATTACCAAAATTTGCGACATACTTTCAGACCATGGTCCCAGTGATTCTGCATGCAAGCAGCAGCGTCTAGATCCATGATAGGGCTGCCAACAAAGACAACGTTTGGCCCAGCTCGCTGGTCAAGCTCATCTTTTCTGGTTTACTTTGAATAATAATTCCCTAAATTAAACTTTTGAATAATTTTTGGCAAGCAACAATATTGATAAATTTATTGTAATTTTTTGAGGAAACGAAACTGTATTATCAGTTACTGCTTTCCTCACTTTATAGCGTTTGCAATAACCTAAATAATTATACTGATTTACCTTAGGCTTTTGAGCAATATCCAAATCATCACTTGCAAAAGCCCTGCATCCAATGAATTGTAATTTGGAGGATTCAAGACACCAGTCATGCAATATGCTGGATTAGCTCTCATTCTCAAATTCCTGAATACTTACCCATAATATCAGCCTCAATTCGTTCTTTTGTCAGCCCCAAATCCTCAAACTCAACCTCTGGATTTGTGGCCAAGTCTGAAATTCCATCAATGAGCTTGAGGCGCGGATTAGGCTTGGACTGATCCATCACATTATCCTTGACAAAACATTATTGATATGGCAGATCAAAACCACCGGATTAATAAATTTTCATATAGGATAATTTTCCAAACAATAGTTACTATATATATTGATAACTACCATATCCACTAAAGGACCTCGTCCCATAGCAGATAAGCAGATTTATTGTAATCTGATCAGGCGGGATAATGTGGCCATATTCAAAATCCTAACAACAGCTTTAAAAAAATCTTCCATGAACTCAGTTAACAAAATTCACCATTTGGACAGAGGCTATGGATTATTTAAGTTTGCATTGACAGATCACTCAATAAGGTCCAGACCATAGGACACTAATATTATAAGCTCTTTCTACATGACTATGGTGGTGAATAGCACCAAATTTCAATTTTTAAAGAAAAAGTTCTTGGGCATTTGTTATCTCATTTTCTTATAACTAATGGTACTAAGGCTTCACTACAAAGGCTTAAATCATAGCAATCTGTCCTCTGATCTTCTCATAGACAAGGCACCAGTGTCAGGAGTTGATTACAATATGGGCTGGCGCTGGAGGGTAAAATGAGGCCCCACCCATAAATGAATTTGAATGAGTACATCTTGATGATGGTATGATAGTTGACCTGTTATGCCATAAAAGCCTAAGGGATATATTCATTACACTTGCAGGGGTTGTTGCAGGCCATATTGCATAGTATGGAGATAACTATACCATTTTATTTCTCTACTGCCCCATTGTAGCTGGAGGGTATTAAATGGTTATAACTTGTAAGGTTACCATTGAGAATTGAACTTAATCACCAACTGAGATACAAAATTTGTAAAATTATCTAAAAGATGGGTTTTTAGGCTACCATTTTAGATAAAGACTTGCTTAAGTAGAAAAGAGGTGGTAGCCTTATTTGTATCAGCGACTACTTAAGTTGACTCTGCTCATTTTGTTAAATGATTTACTAAGAGGATGATACAACATTGGTTATACAATGCTATTGTTAAAGGCCTATTAAAATGATATGACTTTGGCAATTGCCGAGGGTGGCCCTACTTGATGTTAATAAATCAGGTTGGAAGGCCATATTTGGCACATGAGGCAGGAATCAATGACATCTTAGATTAAATCAGCCATACCCTCCCTTTAGCATTGATCTTCAAGCCATTAGTAGGTCTTCTAGAAAACACTATGTCCTATAGTGATATAACTCCGTTATGGTAGAAGTCCTGGCCAAGGGGTGCATATAGGATAGCCAGGCCATTCTAACGTGCTTATATAGTATCCCTCTTTAATACAATTCTAGCTGGTCATTCATTTCAATAAATACAGAACTTCAGGGGTTTCTCAATTTCAAATTTTGGGTCTTTTGATTGGTTCATGAATTTTTTTCAAAAGCATATAAGGTCAGTATGGGTGATTGGGATAGCCAATCAGCATCATGATATATAGCCTTCACTCAATGGAGAATAAAGAAATCATTCTATTGCAATTTGAGAGTTCATTAGGAAAATCGTCATCAAGATCCCTCAATTTGTTGCAATCACTTAAGAAAGGCATTATTAGCACCAAATAAAGTGTTTATATATAAAAGGATTATGCTTGATGGCAAATAGCATGGCTAAAGAAAAAATTGGTCTGTTACGCTGAAAATAAAGCCTGCTTTTGTTAAGGTTACTGAAGTATGCAATAAAGAGTTTACTTATCTTGATTTAAGCTGCGCTTGTATAGCCTTATCCACAACATCGTTTACATAAATGAATAAAATGAAGGGTTTATTGAACTCAGGATGTATTTATATAAGTTGCCGTCATAATAGCATTACTCAGAGAGTCAAAGTCCTGTTGTTGGGATTCCTCCCAATGAAAGTTTTTTCTGTAGTAGATAAACCAATGGCTTGGCTAGCTCAGAAAATTGGGGGATGTTTTGTTGATAATAACCAACCATCCTGAAAAATACTTTTATATTGCATAAGTTGTTTAGCGAGACATCTGCTGTATTTTTCCAATTTTGTCAGACAATGGTGAAATATCTTCTCAACTGACCTTGTGACTTAAAGACTCCTTTTCTTTATGGAGAATTTCTCACTAGGAGGACTTAAGCTGTATGGAGAAAGCTTTCATTTAATAAAATAATTCTCAAATTTTCCTAAGATGTTAGGTGAGTGTATGAGAAAATACTGTAACTTTATTTAAGAGAATACTAGTATGAAAGGTCTCTTGAGATCCTCTAACATAATATCTATAGTCTGTTGAAAAGTTATGGGGGCGTTGAATAACTCCTAGGGCACACAAGTCAGCTTGAATTATATTTTGCTTGATATTAATGTACATCTTTATCTATACTAAGGTCAAGTCCAATTTCCAGTAACCACTGGCAAGGCCCATAGCTGAGAAAATTTAGAATCATGAATAGAGCCAAAAGGAGCATTAATATGAGAAAGCAGGTAGCTATTTTCCAAGTTATCATGTTCAGTCATCAGTAATCCATCACTATCCAATTGCCTCCAACCTTATTTAACTAAGTCTAACAGCAAGGCTCACAGACTTAAAATGGCTTCAACAGCCCAGATTCCAATAATGGTTTAAGATCACAGACACTTGGGCTTCTTCAATTTTTAATTTTCTCCTAAGCCTAAATTAAATAAGTTGGACACCTCCCTTTTGCACCTTATGATGGATTCCTTTCATTATTTAAAAACCTTTAAGACCTTTTAAAAAGGATTATAACACAAACATACAATAGAGAATCTACTAATTGTTTGTGTTTGGTGGTAAGTGTGTCACCAATATAATTTTACGCACACAAAGATGGGAGATTTATCTAGTCCCAGGTCAGAAAAGAATTTAAAAATTTTGTAATTGATTCAACTTGAACACAGATAACATATGAACATAAGCTATAGTATGAGGCTTACTTATGTCTTAAGTTGATTGGTAGAGTTTTAACAGGATGGTAATAGGTCCCCGGTATTCTGGATCCAATGCACCAGGACAAGTTAGCGTTTCTATGATTCAATAATTAGCTTATTTTCAATTACTTCCTGTTAATACATTGAGGTATAGTAACTTCTCTCTTTCTATCCACTATAATTTAAGACTTAGGAATTGCAATGAACTTTTTTATGGAAAACCGGAATTTCTTAGCTGGCACCACCTGAAGGTGGGGCAAATTAATACAAGGCCCTATACCTAATATAATTCGCTCAATCAATTGGGATATTCTATCAAGAAAAGGAAGGATTCACTGAATCCCATTATCCTTTTGCAGGCCCTATGTGATAAATATGATGCGATATCTAAAAAGGAGAAATAATGATCCTTATAACTAATATTGATGTCAAAATCAACCTAAAATTGATTGCATATGAGGAGATCATAGCTATCATTGTCTAATACAATAGCTGGGGTGGACACCACTAGGGTTCAAGCGAAGAGTAAAGATGAAAACTAAGCTCCAGGAGACCTAGTGTAAGAGGGTCTAGTGGTTTCATAGTCTGAGGTATAGTTGAAATTAGGAGAAACCTTAATTCTACTCATGAGGCGAGAAGAGTTGAAAACAATTTGGCGAGTGTCTACAATGGAAAAATTCACCTTATATATCAATACTTCTACTCAAGTGAAATCAGAGCTAAAATTTGGAAAGATTTATTTAGCATTATATACAGTAGTCCAATAGAAGGAATGAGGTGTTTTCATAAAGCTTCAGAGTAAGATGCACCTAAAAACTTATTTTACTAATGAGTTAGGGATATCAATCTCATCAGAAGCTGATACTGAAAGCACTTAGACTTTATGATATTCTTATTTAAGTATTGAGGCATAGGATCGTCAGCATAGAGAGCCTCAAGCACTAGGCTGAAACCTATTTTTCCACCTCATCAGACTTCTTATACTAATATTGATTCACTTGGTGTAGTATAAAGCCTATAATATGTGCAAGGGTCACGTCTTCTTAAAGGTTTTGGATCTTGATTAACAGCGTAAATATGGGTTAAGTCCTTTTTCTGAGGAGGTTTGGCATATCTGTGACTCCAAAAAGTCATGATGGCCTGTTCTATATCTAGGATTAAAATGAATTCTTTTGTGACTGACTTACATTCTAACTAAAGCTTGTAGTCCTCTAGATAAAGAAAAAATTATGGCAATTTTTGTAACATTAGGTAACTCAATTGCAGGATGTTTGATCTAAAGCTTTAAAAAGAAACGGTTACCAATAATTATGAGTATAATTCTTTTTCTTAGGCTGTATGCGCATAAAGGCCAGTTTATTATTATACAGGGTCAGATTGCTTCCAAAAGCCTTTATGAGGGCCGCCTTTACTTTTTCCCAAGTGGCACACTCCTTAAAAGGAGGCATCCTTATTTCTCAGGTGGCACTGTCAAGATAGTTTGTATATGTTAAACCATCTGATTGACATTGCCATTGGCCTGATCCAATCTCAAAGCCCCATCATATTAAGAAAAAAAACAGTTTGGGTATTCCCTTAACCCAGGACATACTACTTATTGAAAAGTAGGTTTAAAAGAGCTCTTGGGTGCAAAAAGTTTGTATATAGCTGAAGTGAGAGGATGTTTAAATTCAAAAGGCTCAATTTTATGTATGTTGGTCTTCATAAAAAATGTGATCAAGTTATTGACAAAGAGATTAGAGGTCCTAATTGAGAGTTTCACCCCATTGAAACGCATGGAAGATGGACGCCTTAGCGCCTATAGCTTGGCGGATTTAAAGAACATATAGTTTTGTTGTAATTTTTCACTGCACCCGAGTTTATTGAACTTCTATACCCTGTAGTCTTGAAATTGTTTTTTTGGTCTTATCATTCAAAGCATTTTAATATATTCTTTTATTAGTATGTAAGTCTGATCACATAGTTAGTATTAGAAAATTTGTCACAAAGAGCTTCAAGAGTCAAGGTGAAGATAAGTTAGTTCCCTCTATTATTCATTTATCTTCTAAGGGTCATCCCTCTCAATTGCTGCTCTAAGTCTTAGTTTTGGGATTTATGATCTCCATCTCAAGATGGTTCAGTATTATAGAGGAAAGGCCAGGTTGTCAAGGGGGCCTTTCTGGGTAGAAGGTCCTCTTGATCTGGTAGTTACTTCAGGATCCTCAAACCCAGGTGGCTCTTCTTGAATATACCACTAGGTTGGAGATAAATTGGACCTTTCAATGGGACCTCAAATACAATTGACCACCTCCTAGATATGGAATTTTAAAATCTCTGTTGTCCAATTAATAGTGCAGATAACTCAAACAGATTGATTCAATTATTGGTAGATAGTAGTTAAACATACAATATTTTGTAAGTGACTTCATCACACAAGTATCCACCAACTACATTGTCAATATGTACACTTTGCTTTTGTGACTCATTCAACAATCTTCAATTATTCAGAACGTCGTCTCAATTATCCTAACTAATTTAAAGGCAGTCTCATATATTTCATAAGGCGGGAATGGAACTGAAGAATAAGAACAAATTGTTTTTATAATTCACATGATGTCTTAATAAAAGTTGCAGTTAACAATAGTTTAATTTTGTCTGACCAACCATCTGAATAATTAATTTCATTTACCTAATTTTATTTTTTACTATTTTGTATACTTAGGATTTGATAGGTTTTCTGAATTTGCAATGTTGATCATTAATACTAATTTAATATAGATCACTTTGCGCCCACACCCACTTTATATTATGTAGTTGTCAATCAGTAGTATTAGTTAACTTTTGGTTAGCTCGCCTCTGCACCTCTTATTCTGGTAAATATGAAGCATGATAAATCCTCAGTCCCCACTGGTGCATAAATTAAATTCAAATATATTAATTAACTCGTCCTGTGGGCATGGTTTTCAAGTATTCTATCTATCATTGTTATAAGCTACCATGTCCCAACGCCGGTGTAAACTCATTGATCAATAGGTTTGATTTTTATTCAGTTTTGTCGTTCACCCCTGCCTCAGTTGTAATTGACTTTTTGCTGATATTGTATAGTTGACCTTAGGCCAAGATATTTTTCCCCTAATCTTTTATGCATAATATGCCACTATTCTTAAGTTAACAATTGCATAGTTGCATAAATGAGAATCATGGGGGATAGAGAGCATATAATGGAAATATTTCCATTTAAAGGATAACTTGTTCTTATCATAGCTCTTGACTCTTATCATATTGAAGACTATCTACTGTGAACCTCATAACCATTAGGACAAAAAACTAAAATGTGATTTTATTAGGATTTCAGCGTGCTAAGGAGAGATTTTATTTCCTTTGTGTGTACATCAAGGCCCACAAGGGCATCCAAGGTCAACAAGGCACCGCTGGTTTAAAGGTACTATGGGTGGGCGCGTTGTAGGAGGTGTTGCAAAGGCTTTAACCCAATAGATGTTGCCCATAAGCCAATTAATATATTAAAATAACTAGCAGGAAAGGTAAATTTCTCAAATAATAAAGTTTATAAACTAATTAAGGAAACTATATAAAAGAATAACCCAACATCCTACTATTAGCAGGGTGTGGGTATTATGTTGTGATGGTAGGAGAGCTGCTAGCTGAACCATGATATTATGAAGTGATTTTCAAACTTTGAATCCAGGAATTAACTTTTTTTCTCAGATTTATCTTTTGATACTATCAGCAAATGCTTACAAGCTAATCTCAGTTCATTTTTCCTAATTTCCAAGTGTCCAAAATTGCTTTTTCAATTTTAGATTGGAGTTTTCATTCTGATTCTCATTTTGGCCCCTTTTTCGTTTTATGATCAAGTTTAGCTTGCTAGGTAAGTTCAACAAAAAAATTAACTTCCAAGTTGAGATCCTTGTTTTGAGACAGGAAATAAGAACCCTGGTTAAGAGCTTCCTTATTCTTCCAATTTCTTCACAAAGTTGCTTAATTTCAATAAATAAAATTTGCAGATTTAAAACACTAGTGGGTTTGGGTTGATGGTTGGATGTGGTAAAGGCATGTGGCAAGCAAGGAGGGGGCTGAAGCTACCCATCTTTATTCCAAGATATGCCCTAGGTCAGAGATCTGGTTGTGTGTCAGGGCCTTAGGTTTTGAACCCTTTTGGTTCTAAAAAGATGCACACCCCTGTCCATCCTGTTGGCCGGCACCTGAGGACTTAAAGTTTTAATACTATGCCATATACCTCAAACAGGGCATTAAAAAACATAGCCCCATAAGTACCTTCAGGTATAAATGCACACTGTCTTGACCTTTTTTATAAATATAGAAAAATCAAATAATAAATAACAAATTTTTCTCATTTTAAAAAATACAAAAGGAGAGTTTTTAGTTTTAGACTAACAATTAATCAATAGTTTTTTTGAAACTTCTATAAAGTTTTGTCTAATCAATGTTTCTAGTTGACTAATAAAAACTATCACATTGTGATAAAACATATGCAATCAGGTCTGCATACATATAGGCAAATATAAAAACAGCAAATCTTATATTAATTAAATCACTTTTTACTTTTCATACAGCTTATAAAGATATTGCGCTATAATTCTAAATAGTTCAATACAACATTTTATTTTAAAAAGCTAAGATATGAACCACATATATTGAATATATTCTGATCTCTAAAATTAGGCTTAAGACCAATAGAAAAATTTACAAAAGGGTTAATGGAAGGGTAAAATTTGTTTTATAATGATGGTAAAGTGGTATTTTTCTACAGTTGTTAGTTTATAATTTTAATGTAGAAATATAATGTACTATCTAATTGAAATTATGCAGTGACTTCTTAGCCACAAAAAACTTAAAACTAGGTGTCTTTAATAGCTAAAAACTTTTTAAGTAAAATTAGTCAGCTTTAATATTGACAATATTATGATTTTAAAGCCCATTCCTCTTAAAATATAATCTTGTTTGAATCAAGCATGAGTTTTTTTGAAATAGCTTGTGGTTTACCTTTTAATTTAATGTCAGGAAGGCGCAACCTGAAATGGTAACTCAAGGAAGTGAGTAGGTGAGGCTACAGAGGGATATAAAATTGTTTAGTTTAAGCTATAGTAGTTTCTTCTGCAGATCCTTGGACTCTATGCTTTTATGTGGGTTGTTGTCTGTGGCATTGGGATTTTGAGTAAATATTATCATGTTCTATGTACTGCGTGTCATTTAAACATGTGTGAATTTACCCAGTTCAACACTTTTTTACGTTTCTTGGTGAAAAAGGGATCACCAAACATCTAAACTCATATGTTTCTGTAAATAATTGTACAGTTATTTAGCTACCTATATGCCATATTGTTTTGATATATCAACTCTGGAGAGTTATTTCCTTGGATGGACCACAGCTTAAAAATAAAAGCAGCTTATTGAAGTCCCTGTTGATAATTCTGTATTATATATAGTCATTCTTTTTGTACTAAACTTGGATATATGTCTTTGCAGAGTTAAGCAAGGAGCTCTGCTTCCTCCAGACTTGGTGGGAATTAAAGTATTAAAGAACCTTTGTTCCCACCATTTTCGTCCAAAAACAGGTTTCCCATTTATAAAAATATCAACGACATGGCAGTTGCAGCTGCAGCTGCCCCGGCCAACACCCTCCTCCACCAGAAACTCCATTAGGAATGGAGCCCCTTGTTGAGGGTATTCCTATCCCTAATTTTCCTCATGATTTTGAGGAAGATGCAAAGTACAAAATCGAGGAGCTTGCTTTTAGTGTGAGCTGCACTTGCATCAATGCAGCAAAAATCTCTCTTTTTGACCCCAATTATCCTGAATCCTGCCAGCACATCAAGTCATTTACTTGTGTGCAAGCTCTCATCAATATTGCTGAGCATCAACTTGCTCAATAAGTTGAGGCAAAGGACACTGCAAGCCTCATTAATGAAGAAAATCCCCAACTATACCTCCTTATGCCCCATGTCGCTGATGCTCCCACCCCAATGCTGTCCGCTATGGTCTACCAGCTAAAGCAGGCGCCGGACAAAAGTTTCCCTAAAGCCTCCTGGCCATCTGATATGGCTTCCTAGGATGATAACCTAGGGGCCATATTAGGAAATTTTTTAATTTATGATAATCCCTTTGTTTAGCCCATTTGTGATTAAAGATGCATGGCAGCTCCCCCTTTTAGGTTGGGCACCACTAATACTAAAAAAGATGTATTAAAGAACCTTCAAAGATAGTCTACATGTTGCAAACTCCTCACTTCTCGTGGGAAGCGTTGTGCTGTTCATTTTTTGTAAAAATGATTCTATATACTTGCCAGTTTAATAAAAATATGTGTACGTGTATTAGGGTTTACCATGGGATAATATGTTTCCTACAAGGTCTAGATGTGTTCTGTTCCTGAGAACTCCAAGAAATGGGGTTTTCTGAAGCAGAACTATTTGTGTGTTACTAAGTGGTGCATCTGATTATGGTTAAAATGATAAAGCTTTCCTATTTAATTGTGGTACTTTTTAGTTTATTAGAAAACTAGCCATATCTACTTTCTTTTTCAGGTATTTGGGATTAAACTTGTTTTTTTGGCTTCCTTTAGCTGACCAGACCTGTGCATGGTCACAGTATATTTGCTATTGTATCTGAGTGCCAGGAATTTTTAATGGCAACTAACCAATACTTGGTTTATAGCAGATTCTTCCTAAATTTAGGTTTCTTTACCTAGCTACCCATGACGTTTAGCTATTTCTTGTATATTAAGCTGCCTTAAGTTCATGGTCTTAACCCTTACTCCTCTCTTTAGCAGTTCAGCTATAATAGCGATATTTTTTAATGGTACATAGATATTTAAAATCCATGTCCTCAAAGTAGAAATAATTCTAAAACCTTGCTAGATGCTATTGAATGAGTAGGGTATCATTTTGAAAATAGTCTTTTGTTTTCTAGACAAATTTTCTAGAAAACAATGCTTTCCTACCTTTACATATGTCACTGTCCACTAAATGTCCCCAAGAAACTTTGAAAAATCATTTGTACCTCTATGCCATGCTAGTGAGGAAAAAACCTCAAGTGCATAAAGTGGGCTTAAGGAAAAGATTGATAGAAGTAACTATAAATATACTTTATCCTCTTTTCTATGTTTAATCTTTATTTTTATTCACCTTTAATTTTTTGTTTTCATGTGTAGTCATCTTTTATTCATAAAAGTTAGATTTTGTAACATGTACATTGTAACTTTCTTGCGATGCCTTTTCATAATGTAATAAGTTGTTCTCCACCTCTTTTGCATTTAGTCACAGAGATACTCCATTTACACAGTCATACATTAATAAATATTTTTTAATTTAAGGATATTTGTTAAATCAATTTTCTCTAGTTTTGAAGTATTCCAGACTCAGGGATAAATTTAGTAATTTTTAAACTATGGACATATGGGGTCACCCTGGCAAAATTTTCTCAATAATAACTAGCAGTGAACTAAAGTTAAAGCTTAGTACAAGTAATGTTTCCTCATTTTATTAATTTTTAAACTCATTTGATAAAGAATGTGAGATGCCTTATCTTTAAAGTATAATTGCAAGGTGATTTTACTCTACAGGTCATAGGCTTATTCTTAGTCCAAAATAAGGCATATCATTGATGCTCCCTTTAAACAGTTATTAGTTTAATGCATGTTAATCTAAGCGTATTTTCCAAAAATTTTGTCATACTTAATTTAATTTATTTGAGGTACGCCAACCAGGGGACGGACAGTACCAAATCACAACACTCAAAATGACAAAACAAAACTACTAACCAGGTAGGAAGAAGAGATTGCTAACCCACCATGGCAGAAGGTGAGGAGGGGTCAGGGGGTAGGTTTTCAGAAAGACCTGCCTCAATCAAGGGATGTTGGTTACAGTACCAGATCAGATCAGAGAGCCAGGGCGTTGAGGCATCCGCATAGTGGGGGTGGAGGTTAGCGTAGTAGGTTTTTTCCACTTCCTCATCAAGATAATGATGGGAAAGTGTTTCAACAAAAGCTGCGAGGAGAAGTTCAGCTTCTTTGCGGGCTTCAGGAAGTTGAGTGAGAAGGGAGATACTGTGGCGGGTGATTTTGGCTGAGGGGTTGAATGAAGCAAGCGTTGCAACATTCATAATAGCAACTTCAGCATCATTGAATAGTTTTGAGATGTCACTGCAGGGAGATTCAAGGAAGTTGGGGGGAAGAAGAGGGTGGGCAGGTCATGCTGGAGCTGAGCCACTGACTGGGCCACTGCAGTGCGTAGTTTTGGGCACTGAGGAGAGGCCACCGAAGCTAAGGCGAGCTGGTGGTCACTTTGTAAGGGGACTTTATTGGGCAGAGGAGCAAAATGGCGAGGGGCAGGGGTTTCATCAAAGTTGGGAAGGAACAATTCTGCCCAACCATAATCACCTTAGCAGAGAGGTTGACCTGTATGCTTACTAATGAGGACATTACATGATTCACCAGTCTCAGCCAATAGATCCCATGGATTTTGGTTCACTGGAATAGTGGCATTCAAATTTGGGTGGGTGGGATTGGGCGAATGGGTGGCTGCTTGGGTGCCAATGGTGGTCCAAGCATTGCTCTGATTCGCTGAGGTAGATTTAGGTGGGAGAGTGAGGCTGGAGGTTTTGGGGGGCTGATTTTCCATGTGGGCCCACTGAACGATATTGGAGGATGGGAGGGGGCAGCAAAGCGCCCCATACTGAACCTCCAGAGGGGGGCTCAGAAGCCGCAGCAGCGGACTTGGCCTGAGGGCACACTTTTTTTGCATGGTTGAAGCCAAAGCAGAGGGAACAAATCTGCCTACCATTATCAACCCAAGCCCAAAAGAAATGATCAGGCGCTGCAGCCACACTAGCGCGGGGTGGGATTTGTTGGGCTATGGTAGGGTGGTGTGGTATGATGGTGGCTGTTGCACGAGGAGCAGCAAGGCGCTCTGCACCAGATGGAATGGCAAAGATGAGGTTGGGCTGAGTGCTATAAGCCATGAGCCCCGCGACCAACTGGTCATACAAAACCTGGGGTGGAAGGTGGGATGGGAGATTTGCAAAGGATACCACCAGCGTGGTGTCTGAAGGGAGGCGAGTACAGGTTGTGGGAATGGGGTTTTTTTATAAATTAGAAGAGTTTGTGCTGCCGCTTCAGCATCCTCCTCAGATTGGAACCCAACGTCAAAGTAGCCCTTAAAAGGGCGGAAGTCTATAAAGCCAGATTGCGCAAAGGCTGCAGTGGCTAGGTCAATAATTGCCTTATCGGCATATGGGAACAAACGCCCATAGTCCACTCTGAGGCAATAGCAAATGGCGGAGCGAGGGAGGGCGAGAGGATGGGGGCGAGAAGGGTGGACGCGCGCCAGGTGGAGCGCTAAGTCCCATGGGGAGACAAAACGGTTGGAAGCAGTGGGTGGGCTGTTTGTGCCCGTCTGAACGCGCTTGCCCGTGGGGCAGAAAACGCTATGTGGGGGTGCACTGCTGCCCCACACTGGGGTGGCAGGCGGCGGAGCTAAGGACATCAAAGAATAGGTTTGGGCAGACGAATGTGGATAAATAAAACTTAAATTTAAAATTACTCAAAAGTGACTTTTTGCGGTAAAAGAAAGTTTTGAAATTTTGTCATACTGTTATGGAAAGATTAAGTTTGCAGTTTTTTCAGTGATTTGTTTGGATATGATTTCTAAATTATTCTTAATGCCCATATTACTTAGTAAATTGTCATCTAGTTGTTAAGGCCAGTGCAGTCCCTTTTTTGTGTAATACTATGGTGTAAGCGTCAGTGCCTCCTGTATCATTATTCCCTCCGTCAATCTCTTGTTGAAAGGGTTATCATAGAAAATTCATTGCTAAAAAGGTATTTAAAATTAAATGGTGGGGATTTATCAGGTTCTGATGGCTTAATTATGGGAGGTTTCTCAAAACTCAAGTGATTTTATTCTAATTAATTGGGTTAAAAAATTATCATTGTTAGTATTTTCTTGTTTTTCGTTAATAAAGTATTCTTTTTTACTCAGGTACCCTTTTAAAGCCCATAGTATATTTTATTCATAAGGAGACTACCTTTTCTGTGCTTTTGGTGGTTTATCTCCATTTGTGTCTGAAGTTTTGTAAATTATGATGCTTTTAGACCTAAATTTTAGGTCTAGAAAAGTTTTTAGTACGGTCTCTTTTGTTATCCATCTACTTCTTTTATATAGCGCCTATCTAATCATCAAAGTATTTTGTAATTTCTCATAGTTTAGAGTATACTATACATACAGCTAGCCCATTGAAGACGAGCCACTGTGCAGTAAATAGTGCTCTCAGCGGGATAAATTCTTTGTTATTTTGATCATTTCTTTCATTCTTTTCCTAGTCTTATAAAGTTATATAATTTGGGGTTTTAAGTACTTCTTAATTAGCTTTTGAAATTGACAACACTGTCATGGATCCTACTTATTAAAGTAGACTGAGCTTTCAATCTGGGTGTGTAACAAACCAGTAAAATCCTATAATGACAGTGGCATAGCATCCCTAATGACTTTGAGGAGGGACGCCCTATAGTACCTTTGAGTGTAGAAAAAGTTAAGTAATGTACTAAAGCCCCATAGCAAACCAGATGTCTGCAATGGAGATAACTAAGGGTCTTTCTGGGGCAAACCTAAAATTTGGAGAGGCATGGAGGATGACCAATCCTCCTGGTTTGCAGTTGCTGGCGTTTGGTTTCAGTCCCAAAATTTCCAGGATCAGTTCATATAAGAGTCCTTGGGTTCATTGCATGTTGCTGACCCACGAAAATGAGGATTAGGTTCACAAATTATACCAAATTGGCTCAATTCAAATATGGTGTAGTCTTGAGCATCACTCATGGTTGTTGGGGTGTTTTGAGCTTCCACGCAGGATTAAAAAAAGTCATTGGTATGTCAGAATAATTTATTAATGTACATTGGGGTGGATTTCCTTAAGGAGTGATGCTCTAGATAATTTGGCGACTGGTCTTTGCCTCCAGATTGTGAGGATGGGGCTCATCACCACAAATGATGTATTAAAATCGGCGAAATGGGAGGCCATGTCTCATCCAGATTGCACCAAACCAATGGTGGGTCAGTGAGGCGAGTTAACCAGATGACATGACCATCTAAGTGAGGGGTTGCAAACTTTTGGTTGGCCAGATTGTTCCAAAACTGTTGTGGGTCAGCAAACTGGATTTAGGAGGTTGGGGAGCCCTTCTGGTATAGCGAATTGGAGAAGTAGGTCAGGAATACAACTTCTGATGACTTCAGCTAATGCACGGTGAGCTACTGGATTGATTGATCAGAGTGCCCACTCAACTACTATCAGTCCCAGAATGCTGATTGCAGCATGTTTAGTTGGGATAAAGAGAAAATATTTGTAGCAAGTAAGCCAGCAGAGTCCATAAAGAAGATTATTGATAACTGACTTTATTAAAATTAAGCAAAATAATGAACTATCAGCTGACCCTAGGAAGGGCAGTTGTCAACTATATTTTATAGTGGGGGAAGGAATTTGGGGATGGCTTGAACTGGGATAGCTGACATGCTTTATTTGCTGGCCCCCTGGGATGAGGTTGCGAAGAGAAGCCTGGGTTTGAGGGAATGTCAGATAGCTTACTTACGAGGTCATAGAAGCTCTGACAACAAAACCTATAGATCAGCAGTGTAGGCACACTTACAGATTCACGTTTGAGCAAATTTGCTCATATTGTATCTCACATAATTGGTGTTCAGTGGAGCTGATTTCAATACTTGATCTAAGTTAAGATTTTCAGGAACTTAATTCTTCACTTAAATTGGCACACCCTGACCTATATTTCATATATTGTAACACAGATTGGTTTTTGATTCTGTAATGCTTTTCCAAGTTATGATGTCAAATTTTACCAGTTTCAAAGCGGGTGAGGGATGGCAGGGCGGAGGCCAGATGAGGGTGGGGGTCCTGCTGGCGGCCTCTAGTCATAACTACTTCCCTACAGACGCCCTTGATCTTATCCACAAGGGAAGAAGCAGGGAAGGGGTACAGTAATGGAATTTGGAACCTAAAACAGTTGCCCAACACTCATCAACAACATGGCAAGCCCTCCCAGTTGAAATAAGAGCTCCACGTGTGCCTTATTTCCCATCCTTTCTCTGTAAAGAAACTTCTCCGGTTTAACTTGAGAGGTTGAGTTTCAAGACTTACAAAAATGATGTGGTTGAGTTGGTGCATTGTCTAAATTCTCTGCTTATAATTTTATTTTATCTATAACTTACTTATTTTACAACTAAAAAACAGCGTTTTTTGTATTTATGTTGTCTAGGGAAAATTGTTATAATAGATGATAACATTCACCATCCTATGATCTGTGAAAAAAACTTCAATTGAGAGCTCATCAACCTGTGATTAAAGGCGGTGAATGAGTATCAAGTAAATAAAAATAGTAATGACTATAGTCCATTGCTGATGTGAGGTTGCATCAAATTTAAAAAGACTTTTTCTAACAGTGGTTAATCTTACGTCAGATTTTCCATTATGATCAATTAAAAGACTGGGTCAATATTTATTGGTATGTTTTTTCCATTTGTTCATCCATCATTTAATCCGTCCATCCAGCAGTTTTAATTCCCTATAGGTAATATTGTATACAGTCAACCCTATTTATTGTGATTGACATGTTCCTTGGTGATTCGCATAAAGCAAAAATTGTTAATTCAAAATTTACATATTCATTACATTTGCAATAGTATATATACAATGTTACTGATACTGTATGTGTAATTGTTAATGTATAAAATAATTCAGAGAAAAACGTGTCATAATCAACTTGCGTCATGAGTTTATATAATTGCTACCCAAATTTATACTTCTTCCAATATGTTCCAAATTATCCTTTATATCAATTGATCAATGGATTAATCATGGATAATCTGATGAGCAGACTTCCAAACAGGTATTATTTAAGTTTCCAATAAACTTTTAGCTTTTCTTCTTTTGCTTAGATATCTGAAATTGAAGCCAACTTTGATTTCAAGAAAAACAAAAAAACAGCCGCTCAATCAAGCCAAACTTACCAATGTTGATGCAGTCAACGCCTGCTGCCCCAGTGTGGGTGGTGGTGCGCCGCCCACTGCCATTTTTGGGTTGCCACTGAAGTGCGTCTGGGCTGGCTCTGCTAGCCCCCTAATGCTACCAGGAGTTATGTCCCCCTTGGGACTTAGCCCACCACCTCACAACCACCCAGGTGGTGCTCTGGAGCCCATTGGTACTCCCCTGGGGTAATTTGTGTTTTGGCCTTCAGGTCAAATATGGGAATCTCTTCCCATATGCAAGTGCAACCATCATCAAGATGGCCAAGGCAGTTTTAAACACGCCAGTTTCATCAATTTCTACCAATTTAAGGGATATTTTGACCTTGGCTTTAATTCTGAAGCTGATGCAATGGCAGCAGCAAAAAATTCCATTAATTTTTTTAAAAATTTTACTTCCAACAGTTTGTACCCAGCTCTTAGATAAGGCCACTTTGGTGGTCCAGTTTGCCAGGTTGCCTTCCCATCTCTCCCCTGAGCGCCTCTGCCACGAACTCATTGAGGGTTTGGCCATTTATGTCACAGACTCCATGCTACAGTTTGTGGTGCCCAATGGGGTGGATCGTTTGGCAGGGCCTTGAGATTTTACAACAATCCACCCTTTCCATCACAATAATCATCTTGCGATTTCCCCTTGTACAGCGATCAGATCTGAACTAGATCTTCCCTTTTGGGCATGGGTTGAGAATGGCATGCAATTTTCCCTTTGTGCTTCAAATTAGATCATTTGAAGTTCAAGTGCCCTACAGTTTCCACCTACACCACTTCCACTGCCCCTCCTTCTGGTGTTGGCCCAGCTGAGCCATGCCCAAATTCCCTAAATGGGGTATGATCCTCCCACCCCCAACCTTGGGGAATTCTGGCACTGCTTCAAAAGCAGCAGCCAATCAAAATTTTAAATAGTTCAATCGCGTTATGAGATCCTGAGTTGATGGCTGAAACAGTTTTAGCTGAGCTGCCATGGTTGACTGTTTGCAGCCAATCAGGTTCCGCCACTGCACCATCTCCTGTGGCTGGGCCAGTGCTGGCTGAGCTTAATCCATTTGAGTGTCTCAAGTGGATTAATGAAAGCGACTGGTTATTAAATGTCAAGCCAGATTTTACATTGCAGGATTTTTTATAATCCTCCTGATTTGAATCCCTGCCATTTTTGTTCTAAAAATGGCTCCATGGGGCAATGGAACCTTTAGTTGAGGGTATTTTTATCCCAACTTTCCCCTCTGATTTTGATGAAGATGAAAATATAAATTGAGGAGCTCACTTTTGGTGTAAGTCACATTTTCATTGATGCAGCAAAAACTTCTCTTTTTGACCCCAATAATTCCCAAATCCACCAGTACATCAAGCCTTTTACTTGTTTACTGGCTCTCATCACTTTTGCTAGGCATCAACATGCTCAATATGTTGAGGCGATGGACACTGCTGGCCTCATAAATGAAGTAAACCCACAACTATACCCCCTTATAAACCATGTTGCTGATGCTCTCACCCCAATGCTGTCTGCCATGATCTGCCAGCTAAAGCAGGTGCTGGACAAAAGCTTCCTCAAAGCCTCCTCACCTTCTGATATGGCTTCCCAGGCTGATAACTTAGGGGCTATAATTGGAATTTTTATTTATAATAATCCCTTTATTTATAAAACTTTTCTATCTCATTGCAGACACTTCTGCAACAAATTCAATTCAAGTCTAGGTAATATTGATAATCTCATTAGGGAGATTAGTTTGTACCCAATGTCAGGGAGCATTTAGGCGAGTAAAGTTAAGGGCACAGGTGTAGGCCCCACATCAACCAAGTTTTGTAAACACCCCGGAAAATCTGGAAGAATAGAAAGAATTAATAGTAAAAAAACGGCGGTTACTATTTCCCCAGAAATTTTGGCCTGGCAAGCACGCTGCAACCAGTTCATCAATACACCACACTCCCAACCATTATTGTTGGTTGAACAAAGGGTGCGTGTTTTCCTGGATACAACAGATGGCACTTTGGGAGAAGTTTTGTGGAGATGTACACACATTTCCTGAATGTGGTGTACGTCACACCTCACTCCATGCCTCACAGTTGTCTAGATCTTGGTTTTCAGAATAAAACTTCAGCTGATGAAGCCGCTGTCAGGATTCTTCCTTTATTGGGGGAAGCCTCAACTAGGGGTTGCAAACCACCTATGGGCGGATTCCAGATTGGGCTCCCATGAACTTGGGTTTAGTCCAATCCAAAGTATTTGAGATTGACCCCTTTAATTAATTAATTAAAATTAATTAATTAATTAAGTAGATATCAGCAACTAATACTGAGAATGTCAAAAATCAGTCAGGATGCAGTGAATTTCTATCCTCTTGGCACAAAAATACAATTTCTGCCATAATGGGATTTGAACCTGGATTGTGAGGGGCAATAGAGGGACACCCATCCCACTATGACAGACCCCTAGTATTATTTAATAAGTAATTATATAACTCATGCTATTGGCAAGTGATGCTGAGCATTCGCCTATCCTGATCTATCCTATCTTTAATTAATTACCCTTGAAATTATAATAGCCTTGATTTAAGATATTTCCCTAGTTTGGGACCATCTAGTACTAAAAAAAGATACTTCCCTAGTATTATAAATAGTGCTAATTTATATTTCAAATAGAAGGAACTTTTTTGCTTCTATCCTATATTTAATTTAACGAACTCATCCTATAAGTTGGGCTACAAAGCGAACTCTGAAGGCCTGCTTTCTGAAAATGGGCCAAATCCTAACACAAACACATGTGTGAGTAGTTGTAGACCTTCTGGAAAGTCAACAGGTAGTCAAAAAAATGCACCCACTGGATAAAATTTAACCAAATTTTCATAGCTTTTGACTTTCTGACTACTACAGTCAAGCGCACCGTGCTGAAGCACCACCTGAAGGCTGGGTTTGCCAAATTTGGGGAAATCCAATCTTTTGAGATGCAGCACTTTATGCTCATGCCAGACCTGTGAACAGGCAAAGCAATTGCTGTTCTCACCCCATTTGCGGGATTAACAGAGGATATGACCCAAATTCCCCACACTACTTTTGTGGAAATTGATGGGTAAAAATCCCACCCATTCTGGGTCACTGTGGATAGCGCACCTCCTATCTGCTCTTTCTGTTGCGCTTTTGGCCACAAGGATCATAACTGCCCTGCCAAGGAGGGCATTACCCAAAGCAAAATAATCCTAAGAGCAATGTGTGGTGCAGACGACCACTAATAACTGGCAGTAGACACTGACACAGCCTTTCCGTGGGGAGCGCAAGGGTTCTACATTCAAGTTAAACCTGTGTCCCCTCAGGAACGTAAGAAGGCCAAGCAGGCTCACAAGGCGGCGGCAAAGGAGGCGGCCAAGACTGCGTCCACAATCCCGCCAGCCCAGCTCCAGGAGGACATTAAGACATTCGCAGTGGAAGTGGCTTGAAAATACCTCCACCAATCGGATTGGCCCGCCCAAGCTGATTGAGCTGCTGAAGCTGAAGAACAGATGGGTGAGTCAGTTTCACCTGACCAATGCTACCAAGCATTGATTGGTACTGAGTCACTCAACAATATTCCTGCCAAAATTCCACCTTCATGTGATGGTGCACTGCAAGTGCGCACAACGCCAAAATTTGTCCCACAGCGGGGAAAAAGTGAAGGCAAAAGCCAATGTGAACCCCACAGCTAAAACTTCCCATACCAAACCATACTCCATATCACAAAATACCTGTGCTTCCAAACAGTGATGTGCTGAGAACGAGAAGGCAGAAGGGCACAAGTGCCCTTACTCTTGCACCTAATATGCGTTGGGGGAGCCTTTACTTTAGGGACGTTGAACATTGCTGGACTCAAGGCCTCACCATCCTGGGCTAGGAAACTGAGTTTCTAAAAAATAATTATCCTGTGGACATCCTGGCCATTCAGAAAACTCACTGTCCGAATGGTGCAGGGGAAGCATGGGCAACCATGCTCCTCCCTTCCCTTTCCTTCTGGTCTACACACTGTGGGTGCTTGTTCAAGTGAACCATAGTTTGAAATTTGTTTTATCAAAATTGTACCTCGACGTCTGCATCCTTTTAGTCACCTTTTTGTGGGATGACAAAGTGCATGCTGTCATTAACAAATATGCCCCAACCTGTGCATGAAATTGTCAGGATTTTTCTTGGCCATCAATTCCCTTATGTTACCCCCAACCTATTTGTTATTAGTGACATGAACTGCTTGACAAACCCATCCACAGACCGCTGGCCCTCGTCACCTACACCCCCACAGGGGCACGTTAAGCTTTGCGTTCTAAAGGCCACCTATGGTTGTTCA
Organism: Massospora cicadina; assembly: GCA_022478985.1. NCBI lineage: Eukaryota > Fungi > Entomophthoromycota > Entomophthoromycetes > Entomophthorales > Entomophthoraceae > Massospora > Massospora cicadina. Next base: position 144,972 of record JAKSZP010005336.1, read on the forward strand.
ATACTCTGACACGGCATGCACCACTACTCACTAACATGTATTACCCCCATACGCACAACGGCCAGCTAAGGTCCATGACCCAAATTGACCTTATTCTTGTGCCCTTGGAATTTTGATTTTAAATTTCCCACTTTACCATGACAAAAATCGATTTATCCGACCACAGATTGGTATCAGTTTTCTTCCATTTGTCCAGTCCAGCGGCACAGGTGCCAAAGTGATGCAAACTCTGCCCCACCAAGATCACGTCGCCAAGGTTTTCCTCATGGGTGGAAACTGTGACCTTGGCTCCAGAGTTTACTGCATCGTTATGTGCAGTCCCAATATCCACCTTGTCAACCTTCAAAGTGAACACAATCCGCCAGGCTTGCCACCTCTCCTCATGTCACTTGTGGGCTGCCTCAGCAGTCATTTCACACACGCTGGATGAAGTGGACCACCTGGAGTCTAACGTCCCTTCTGCTGGCTACAGCCCAGCTTGGGGTCACAATTAGGCAGAAGTGTCCGCTCACCTCAATGCACTGGTAAGACAACACAAGCATCAGGTTTGTGTTCAGTATAAAGCAAAGAATATTAAAGCAGGTGATACATGTTCTGCTTACTTTTTCAAAAATTCTTTGCACTGCACTAGAGTTTGGCCTGCACACAGGTGAGCAGGCCAGACCACTCCATCACAGAAACGCTGGCCAAAGTGGCGATTAAAATTCACAACTATTACTCCAAATTATATCAATATGATCCAGTTTCACCAACCAAATTGGACAATTTTCTTAAAAGTGCACATATCTGCACCATTTCCCGCTTTCTGGAGTTGATGAATTTAATTACTCAGGTCAAGCTCTGGTCTGTCATTTGCGTTGCACCGTATAGAAAATGCTCAGGCCCAGATGGCATCCCTTATGAGTTCTATTATAAGTATTATAAAGATTTTTCCTCCTTGCTGCTGGCTAATATGAACCAATGCCTTATGGAAATGCGCCTCCTTCCTGGAGGACAAGAGGCCTTCACAATAACGTTGTACAAGAAAGGAGATAAGATGGACTTGGTTAACTGGCGCCTCATATCACTTACTAACACAGATACTAAACTTTTTTACCAAAATCATGGCAAACCGTCTAGGGGTAGTTGCCTCTGCTCTCATTTCCCCTGAGCAATTTGGTTTCATACCAAAAATGTCAGTTTGGGACAACATTACATCGTAGCAAACGTCTGTCAATCCATGGCTTCTGAAGCACTTATTTTTTACCCAACAGAAGGCCTATGATAGAGTCAACTGGGATTACCTCAGAGCCTGCCTCCACAAGTTCCACCTCCCTTTTGTTTCATAAATTGGGTGATGTTGCTCACGGAATCCGCCACAATGGCTATGCATGGACCTGGCTTCCTCACGGATGTAGTCCGCCCTCAAAGGAACCCACGTCAAGGGGACCCTCTAAGACCACTCTTGTATAACTTCAGCCTTGACCCACTTCTTTGAAATGTGAACACCCTCCTTACTGGTGTCCATGTGCAAGGCCAAGCACCAATCAAGATGTTGGCGTTTGCTGATGATTGTGTGGTTGGGGTTTCTAACAATCATGATGCATGAGCACTTAAAGCTACTATCCAGGTTTACTCCAGGATAAGTAATGCTGCACTTAACGCCTTCAAAACCGAAATTGTGCTCCTTGGTCGGTATCAAGCCTGCTGGGCCCCAGTGCCCCAGCTTCTTCATGCTTCATCAACTTGCTCATAGGATCACTTGCCCTGCCCTGCCCACCCCACACCGCCCCGCTTGTGCTCCCCTTTGTGCCAAGCCCCACCGATGGCCCTGTCCGCCATTTGAGGGTGTGGCTGGAGGTGGGAGGGTACAGCTCATTGGTAAGGAAAACCATATCCTAGACAACGTTATGAAATGCATAGCTTCCCTCAAAGCCCGCCAGACCTCCCTTACAGACAGGATAGTATTAGCCAACTCTATGCTCCTATCTAAAGTTTAATCTGGGGCTCACGCCATCACTTTTCCCCTTATTTCTTCAAGTCATTATACGCCCTTCTGCAAGGGTGGCTTTGGTTAGGCTGCCCACAGTTGGTGTGCCTGGACGTCATGTTTGGCCCTCGCCATAGTGGTGGTATGAGCCTGCTCAACTTTGAGGCCCATGCACCAAAGTCCTTGGCACCTGGATCGCTGCCATCACCAAACATACAATCTCAGCACAGCACTGGTCCCGCATGGCCCACTCCAACTTCTCCCGCTCCCTGGGACTTAGCAATCCTACCCACCCCAAATCTCTACTAAAATATCTCGCTTCACATCCTTCTTCTTGGGCCCATATGGGACGTCACCCCACTTCAAAAAGATTCTCCTCTCCATGTGGAGCGCTGAGTGGAGAATTCTCATCAGTGGGCACACCGCCCAGAGGAGGCTCCCTACTTCTCGTTTCACCCAGATAATACAAGGACTTCCCATTATGAACGGGCGTGATACCCATGAGGTCCCGTACCATAGCCAGGGCGAACTACCTGGACATGTTGGACAACCCCTACTCCCTTGATACCCAGAAAGCTATTTGGAAGTACACCCACCACCCTCTTCTGCAGCTGCATATTTATTCCCATATGTGGCGCTGCTTGAGATGGGTATACCATACTTCTGAATGCTCTAAAGCTTTGCACTCATCTTGTGTTGTGTGTGGACAGTATGGAACTTTGGTTCACCGCCTGGAAGAATGCCCTCCCTTGAATGTGATATGGCGTGAGGTTCAGCGTCTCTTTCGCCAGGATCAGACACAGCCCTTCAGCCTATCTAAGGACATCTTCTCCTTGTCCTTGGGTTCTCCTATACCACCTTCTCTCCATGCCTTAGTGGTTGCAATCGCTATGTGGACTATCCTCACGATTGCCTTGGATGCTATCTCAGGCTCCATCTTCACCCTCCAGGAAGCTCTACGCCGGTTCCAGTCATGGCTTGTGGACCACTTTCAAGCGTTGATGTTTGGGTACCTCCCACCCCATCGCCGCCAGTTGGTCTCATCCTAGTTCCTGGTTTGGTTCATCGTTTCAGACCCCTTTCTACATACATGTTCAATAGTGGCGCAAGCCCTTACAAAAGTAACCCCCTTCCTTATCTTGGCATTTCTACTGGCAACAGGAGATAACGTTTGCTTCTCTGGGGCGCCTTCCTCTCGCTGAAGTTCATTTTGTTGTTTAGTGTCTTACAGGAAGTGTCCGTCCCCTGGTCAGCCTTCCCTAAATAAAATTAAAATAATCTCATTATTTGGCTCTTTCTCAAATAAGGATGCATGGCAGCTCCACCTTTTGGGTTGGGCACCACTAGTGCTAAAAAAGTTGCCAATAACTCTGATTTATAAACTTGCAGGCGCAATTGCTCCAACTTTTGGATTGTGTTGATGAAAGTTCTGACCAATAGCATGACAAATTCTGCAGGTAAAAATAATGTAATTTTATTTGCCAGCAGCCAATGCCAACAACCCTTATAGGTGGACATTAAATTGTCACTAGAGACTTTTTAATATATATATAAAGATAATATCATTTTAAACACTTTTATTGTTTTTGAAAGTTTTTTCTAATAATTCTCTATTTTTTATTAGGCTTTACATGAATTATTGATATCTCATATCACAATTCCTGTCTTTAACAGGAAGTAAATATATTTAGTAAATAAATATATCTCTTGTGAAGCTGTGTTGCTGCCGCTTTTCAATAAAAGGTGTTCACTACAGGGTTCTGAGAAAAAGCTATCTTACAATAAGAAGACAACAGTATGAGTGGAGACACGTCTAGCAAAAGGGGTAATTGCCAATATGAGGTAGGTGAGTGAAAGGAACAAAATTGGTGACCTTAGAGTACATGGAGTATTAAGCACTTTCAAAATTTATGAAAACACATGGAAAGGATTTAGAAGAGAATGGAAGACGTGAGCTAACAAATGATGGAAGGATTCCAGTTGCTATCCAATGACACTATTGATAGAGCCTGTGACCTTTTTCCTCAACTAAAAACCAGAACAAAAGAGGGGAAAAATTCATCCTTTTACATAATCTGTCACCTTCTGCTTTATCTGAGTCCTTGCACAATTCAAGAAAGCTTAAAAGTTGTCTTGTCAACTATATAGCACTAACTTATATCACTATGAGACTCATAAAGGCCAGACAGCAGGTAACAATTGTTGATTTAGTTTTGTATACTCAAGAAAATGGCATCAATTTTTTACTTGGTTGATCAGCTTGAGGTTTGCTTCTATCAGATCTGCCGAGGTTTTGATTCATCTTATTAAAGTGTGCTACAAGAATAAACAAATATAATGATTAGTCACTGAGATACAAGCCACTCTAAGTAATATTTTCAAAGATATATTTTTTAAGCATATTGCTACACCTCTAAGTGGAAATATGATATCTACTTGCTTATTCAGGAAGCCAAAGGGAAGATAGCCAGTTTTAGTCAATATTAAATGGGCTGCTGCGCCACTGAATCTGCGCAGCATAATGAAGCAATTCATCATCTTATTAAGCAACACAGCGATGCTAAAGAAAGTATCATGAAATTGCAACTTCTTGTCAGCAATGAAACTCTGAGTCAGGATAAACTTAAGGATCTTCTGGAAAGGATTAAAAAAGGACTCAAAATTCAGATCTCGAACTCCATATCTATTATGCAACAAGAAATATTAATGGAGAGAGTCAATTCTATGGAAGTTACTATAGCAAAACATGATTCAGAAATGATTGAAATGAAAAAATCAAGCCATGATGTCTGTAAATTTTTAGAGTAAAATGCTGACAAGCTTTGTCAATTGGTTATAAAGTTAGATGATAGGCAAAAAATTGGTGACATTGAGGTTGATAAGGAAGAGATTGAGAGTAGACAATTAAAGATTGTCTATCAAAATTAAATAATTACATGCCATTGTAAAGCAGAAGATGAAGCGAATTGTACTCTTTATAGACAGGTCCTCATTTGGTGATAATAGTAAAATTGAATTCAAGCATGGAAGCCTATAAAATGCATTTGAAATACTGGACCTTTATTTAAAATAACGCCATCCATCCTCACCAATGTCTCTATCTGGATGATAGTTATCATACTTCCCTCAAAAACGAGGATTTTGGAAATCTTTAAAGTAGCTTGAATTCCAAAAAAAATAAATTTCCTGCATTTTCAGAATTTTTGGGGTGACCATGGTAGGATGAGGATACTTTCAAAAAGGCATTAACATGATCATCTGTTTGTATACAGAAAGTTAAAATCCTATCCTACACAGATTAGTTGCTGATAAATGGACATATATGGAGGCAAATAATGCCATTATGGGGATTTTAGCAGCATTGAATGCATCGCCAACCAGAAACAAGAATTTATAAAATCGTTCAATAATTATGATCCCATCAATACCTTTGCTGATAGTTTTACCAAGAAGCTCATAGCTCATTATGGCAAGAGCAAAAAATGACTTTGATGCACATAAAACAATGAAATTGGCACTTGCCCTATAGAGATCTGCATCAGGGTATGATATCAGCCTTGAATTTGGATACAAAAGCCACACAGATGGTAGAATTCTTACAAGTTTGTAGGACCACATTGATACCCCAATAAAATCTACCAAAATGTCAAAACAGGCAATACAAATTACGCAGAAAAGCTCACTGTTAGTAACAGAGTAGTATCATGTAGCTTGCTGATATAAATGAAACTTTTCTGTCACTAAGGATGATTCTTCACACACAACTACTAGAATACTTCTGGTACAGCCATCCACAAAATTATATTGTAAGGCGAGTAAGGAAAATGCCAATACTTATTAGGCAATCACAAAATTTGACCCATAAGTTTTATAAGCACCGCAAGTTTCTTGATTTAGAGAAAATTGAAAATTCATAGGAATTTATCTAAAACCTAAAGGAAATTATGAAAGAAAATAGTGACAGCAGAATCTGGCGGGGACTATTGTCTTATAAGCTGAATGAATGAATAAGAGGAGGGGTCCATTGATGCCCAAAAAGTTACTTCATGATTGATTTCCTGCATATCAAAAAACTAGGCTTTTCCAATAATTTAATTTAGATTTGATCTGACCAAAAGATTGTTATCAAAAAATTTAACAAAATTTTGGAGAAACAGATCTGCTTAAAATATAAAAAAAATTTTATTAACAGCTGGTGGGTTTCACCCAAGGCCAAGAAAGGTACAGGAGGTCCCTTTTCAAACTGAATGTGTTCAGCACGCCCAATCTTATTGGGGAGGGCTCACCTTCACTAGCACCAAAAAGGGAATTCAGATGGGTACTTATTTCCAATTTATGTTTGGACAATTCATTTTTGTTCAATATTGACTTTATATAAAAGTAAAACTCAAACTAGAGGAAAACACCTTCTGGAAAGGCGGAAAGCTGCAACCTCCCTGTTGACGATGGCTTCTGGTCACCACCACCTCCTGACACATCCCTGTATCTTGTCCACTAACTTCTTAGTGGTGGGAAGAGGGGTTAACAAGACAACCTTCAGAGGGTAGGCTGTCACCACATCTCATCTACAATATGGGCTAGATTCCCTGGTTGATGAGGGAAGAGGAAGCCTTCTTTATTCCCTTCTTGGTTCTGAAAGGATACATCTCCAAGGTGAGGCAGAGGGAGGCTCCTCAGGACATACAAGTAATAGCCAACACCAGAGCCAATACCAATTTGTTTGAGAAACCCAAACAGCTAATTAAAAAACAACTTACCTGTATAATTATGGCTAGAAGGCTAAGCTTTAAAGTTCTAAAAGACTAAAAAGGACAATATCAATGTGGCTGTACCTACTGACACACATGTTTTATGTGGGAAAAGTCCAGGAAGAATATGCCAGGAACATTCTATTTTCGCCTATGCTCAAGTTTCACCTAATCAAAAAGAACAACTTAACATAGTAACTTATAACTCCTTTTTATGGAGAATGCACTTAAATCATCCATAATTTAAGAAATGATTAGTGAGACTCATATAACCACTCGTATGAGAAAGATTAATGAGCCAAAGCAATCAAAGAAGTGATGCAGCAAACACGCAGAAGTTCAAAGATGAGCAAGTGAACATGTTGCCATATAGTTTTCCTTGGATAATATCAACGTATTAATTCTGATGAACACCAAAAAAGAGAAATTTCTTTAGTATAGATTAACAGCTTTATAAATCCCTTGATTTGCTAATGATGCTATAATTGCAAGTAATCAGTTTTTCCCATTAAACAAATTGCACTTAAGCAGATATTTTATTAGATTAAGTGGATTTTTTAGCAATCATTGACAGTGGAACTTTAATTACCCTTTTCTCTACAAAGTTAGCGAAAAATGTTACTTAAACCTGAAGAGGACCATAATAAGGTTTATGAAACTGAAGGCCTAAAAAACTACTTCTAGGGGATGTTATAATGCTTTATCTTTGTGGCTTAGATTAATTATTGTCACAGCATCACATTTGTTTTACCAAATCAGGGTTATGAGATATTAATTGTCACTGACTTTATGCAACAGTATGGGTTTGATGTGAACTTAAAGATCTTCTTAGATTCTAAGGCAAACTTTTCCTTTGTTTATAATCAGAAAGTGGATCCCCTGAAGCATTGATTTCAAGTTATATCAGTCTGTCATATTCATATGGGATCATTCTAATAATGTATTGTCAGACTGGTTGACTTTCTAAAATGCTGCCTATCCAAATTAAAGAATGTCAGGGAATTTTCTTAAGGGATCAAAGGCCAATGGTTGTCAATTCCAAAGAAAAGTATATTGTGGAAACCGGTCTTACTTTATAAGCCATGTATCTGTATGCCAAAGTCCACATACCAAGGCAGAAAAATAAAACTGAGCCATATGTTGTCCTGGAATTTTAATTTCTTGTAATAATGAAATTCAAGTACTGCTTGCCAGCTTATTGGATAGGCCAGTACTAATAAAAAAAATCCATTAGTGACATATGACCAACTATTATTACTAAGAAACTTTTATTCTTTCATGATTTTGGATAGCTGAACGAAAAAAGACTACCAGATGACTCAAAATCAAAAGCACTTTTGCCATATGTGATCAGAAAAATCTTACTGGAAATCTTAGATGAACAGAAAGATTAGGTTCTTAATTTTTATTTAAAATTTTTTGAGGTTTTTAAACAAGATAATTATGATCTCAGATGCACCAAAGATATAGTTCATAAAGTCAACGTTGGAGATAAATGCCATAGGTATGCAGTCAATTAGACGCTTGCAGGAAAGTGAGGATATTAAGTTGTTGAAAAAACTGGCAAACTACTCAAACATGGTTTAATGGCTCCCGCCTAAACTCTTGGTCAAGTCCAATACTAATTCTAAAAAGGAAAGATAGAATCAACTGAGTTGTTCTAGATTACTGTTAGCTGAAAATATATAGTGAAAAAGGACTCATGCTCGCTACTGCAAATAGATGATGTTCTTGATCGCTTAGGAGGGGCTCAAATCCTTTCAGCAATGGATTTTATATCCAGATGCTAGTAAATTAATCTACCTAATGAGGAACAAGAAAAACGTAAAATCATTAAGCTAAGGAGTATAGCAACAGACAAAAATGCCTCAAGGTCTTTTAAATGTGCTATCTACATTTCAACAGGCAATGGATGTCACTTTTTTGATTTGAAAATGCTGTTCGCTCTCATTTTGCTTAAAAATATCAATATTTTTAGTTGCACTATACAGATCATCTGAAGACTTTAAAAGAGTGTTTATACAAAAACAAAAGCAGCAATTTGATAATAAATTCTCAAAACTATCACTTCTTTAAATAAGAAATTGAATACTTAAGGTTTATTGTAGATGCTACTGGACTAAGCCCTCAAAAACATAAAGATGAGTAATTTGGGTCATGTCACAACAGAATGTTCTAAATGTTCAAATATTTTTATCACTGGTCAGCTGCTATTGTTGTTTCATTAATAATTTTTCATCCATAGCAGAGCCACTTTTTCATCTTCTTAAGAATTAAAAGAGAGGCTTTGAGTAGAATGACAAAGCACAAACCTATTTTGATGCACTGATAATGCGAATAATGATGTACAATATTTCATTATTCAAATTTTGATTGCCTTAAATACAAACAGATGTATCTTTAATGGAAATTAGCATTGCTAAGTTAGGTAGATGTAATTGTCAATTAACCCCTGTATCATATGTGAGCCAAACTCTGAGCAAGAATGAGCAAAACTACATTGTGACAGAGCATTAATGCCTTGAGATAATATGATTATGAGCAAATTTAAGATATACATTCACAGCTTACATCCATAGTGGTTATGATCAATTCTTTCCTGTTATTGCATAATTTGAAAAATTATATAGGGAGATTTACCAGTGGGCCTTAAAATTACAAGCATATGATCATGGGATTGTACACCAAGCAGGGACTAGCACATTAAAAATGCAGAAAATCTATCTAAGCTATCGCCAGTTCTTCTTTTCCAAAGTGAACATGATGACCTGTACAAAGATATGATTGTTAGATATATCCTGGACTAACCAATTTGAATTCAGCAATCAGTTAATAAAGTGATGGAGAGCACTAATAATTGTTGGGGGGAATTTAATGTTCTAAAGCCTTTTACTAAACTGTGTTTCATCAATGCAGCTCTCTAATAAACAGATCATATAGGGCTGTGGAAGACATTGGAGCATTTTTATCAGTAAAACTAACAGAATCTCTTAATTATGATGTTGTGGAGACTATTTCTTTATAGCGCATTGTTCCAGGCACAAAAAGCCCTATGATAAATCAACCGCTTTTACTTAATGAGGTCTTGAATTTTTTGAACCACTATCTTCATTTACATATTAATACCCCTGAATGAACAATGGAAAAACAATTATATCATTATGTCTATTGATCAACTAACCTATAGGGCGTAAACGCGTGATTTAAAGAATGTGGATGCCAGCAGTAATATCAAGTTCATGATGGAGTAGTTTATATATTAGCATGGGTGCTGTCAGTATTTAAGATGAAAAGTGACTCAAAATCCCTACTCCTGAAAAAAGCTTAAATAAGTTGACTCTTGGCCATCACAATCAAAATCAGTCCTTGAAGGCACCAATGAGAATTTTAATCAGAAAGAATCAAGCGTCAGTGAATTAATGGAGATGCCTTCTGAATTTGCACCTCCATTTTACAAAACTTGAAAGGCGCAGCTTTCACAATACACGGTCATGAGGATGACGCAGAACAATGAGGGCATCAACAGGCGGCCAATCCAGAAGGAAGTGAAAGATCCTGATCATATGGGGCCATGGAGGTCCCCTTGTCACCATGTCCCCACACACCCTATAATTATTGACACCTTTTAACTTGATAAATTAGTCTATTTCACCATGCCATTTTGTTTTTGACAACCTCTCCACTATTAAACATCTCTGAGCCCATTAAGTACTCTGTTTACGTTCAAGAGAACTATACACTGAGATAATCGGTGCTCACTACAAGGGGTCTGAGATATCAAAGTGAAAACATATAACAAGAAAATTGGAGAATAATACCAATCTTTAAAATAACCTGATAATCAAGAAGCGTAATTTGATGGTTTACACCTCTCTATGAAGTAACTCCCTACAGCCTAAATTACTAGAATTTCAGGCCACCTTCCAATTAGCCTTACCATCCAGAATCACAATCAGTATCAACTCCAATTTGAGAACCTCAACAAGATTTTTTTATAACTATTGATTGGCATCTACTCCATGAGAGGCTGCTCCAGTCGCTCCTAAGCCTCTTTGCCTTCCAAGATGCAAGATTTATATACCTTAGCCCCAATACCCTCAGGAAAATTGGCTTTGGATAATGAACACTATTTACAAATCTTCGTCCATACAGCCATACATAACATCCTACAAATAGTTGAGTTGCATCACCATAAAATAGCTTGACAACTGGGGCTCCATAAACCCTACACTCAATTATTTAACAATTTTTTATAATGCTGCCTACTCCTTTACTAATGACAATTGAGAAGCACTGTCAATAACTTTCAGCTAATCAAATGAAGCTTCTAATCAGCTTATTATGTTAGATAGTAAAATTTGGGATACTTGAGGATTAGCTTTGTCAAAATGTTCAGCTCCTTAAGTCCACCTGGAGTCAACGCCTCAACGAGGTTAAAGACCTTGTGAGACACTTTAGCTGCACTAAAAGGAGTTATTCTCTCATGATATCGCCTCTAGGAGTGAAGGGCCTTAAGTGCCCAGGGGACCAGAAGGTCTGGAATTACCTGAAGGGCCAGAATGGCTCTTAAGTCCCCATGAACCACAAGGACCTTCAAGAACCATATTGCTACTCCTAGCAATACTAACGACTCTGGAAACAAGACGTTCTAATGGCGCTTTCTGTCTATGGGATCAAATACAAAATGTTACTCATGTATAAATTCTCTGAGTAGATAGAGTCCCTCTCAATTCCAGAGTCTCAATTGATGTCTTGTCAGATGATATGGGTAATTCTAGAACATTTTCCTATCTCACATATAACTTCATCACCTAGTTTCAACAAACCTTTTGCAAGTTTAAAGCTTATTTGATTAACTTAGATTCAGCTGCTCCTCCAACGTATGTCAAAAAGAGGTTGCTGCACAGGTTGCAAGGGTTTATTCCTTAACTAATAAAGCTTTCTGTATGATGAGAGAAACACAAATATAAGCCAGTAATGGTTCAGCAAAACTTGATCTCTATTCACTAAATATATCTAGACACTTTCATCTTACAATAACGAAACTAATTACTAGTAAAAGCTATAAAGTTCAGTAACAAAATAAATTTATTGAAATTTTAATTTTCATATATATAGGCAGTTCATGGCAATCTAGTGCCCATCTATTAGAATCATTAGCATTGATAACCAGAGAATAACTTTCCATTTATTCATTGACCTGAAATATTTGTCATGCTATTGATCAGAACTTCCATTGGCTCATTTTACAAGTGATGGCTATTGTTCCCTTAAGCCTGATAAACTTAAACAATTGAGAATCATCCCTTATATCTCATGGAAATCTAATCATCAGATTAGCCATAATTGATAATTTGAAGCTATCTCCTCAGGAGCCTAAAAGTCAATTAAATATATTTAAATAATTGTTACTAAGTCAGAGCTTCTTCCTCAGAAGCCTAAAATTTTTTCAACAATAATAAATCATATTGGGGATCATCCCACATAAATCATTATTATTGGAACATATTGGGAAAAGCATAAACTGGTTAAAAGCCAATACATCCCCCACATAACCAGTTTATCTTCTTCCAACATTTCTAATGATGAAGGTCTCTTTGAATAACTCCCGCATCCTAGAGTCAGTGGAAACCCAATGGTGTTGTACGTTGCTTAAACATAAAACAAAGTAGGAATTATTTGGCGTTGTTTGCAGTCAATTAAATGGTGTCAGAGCTGAAAATTAATTATGGTTGAGAACTATTGCCTTAGAATATGATGGCTTTATTTCACACCCAGAATTAAGCAGATATTCTGATATTAGTATAATTAATTATAAAAAAGCAAATTGCAGTATTGACCATACTGATAAATTAGTTTTACGCTCTTAAAAACTCAGCATGCACCCTATTCACAATGCGACCATTGGAGAAGTTCTTAATCATGTAGGCATCCAATGCTGACTGATTGATGACCTCAAAGGGACCAACCCAGATCTTATCTAACTTGTTTCATCATCTGAAACCATGGATGTCACAATAGTTAAACTTTATCACCAATCTTAGAAGTTGGAAGAGCTGTCCAATTTGCATCTCCATATTTCTTAAACTTGAGCTTCCACTTAAAAGTACTAGCATAGGTGGAGGACTTTAACCCTATCAAAGCTTTCATTAAGCTTTCTAAATATTGTAGAGGCGTCATTGCCTGACTCAGGTAAAGCGCATAAATAAAAAAAGGGAAAACTAGCCTGACGCTATAAAGCAATTCAGAAAGGGGATTTCCCCATTGATGAATGACAAGTTGAATTATAGGCAAAAGTTGTCACTAACAAATAAGTTACCAACTGGAAGGTTATCCAGCAACATTATTCTTTAAGGCACATCAAGAGTACCATATACACTTTTGACCATCCCATAGGTTTCTGGATGGTAAGGCGTCATAAGTACTCATTGTATTCCCACCAGCTCAATTTAATTTTGGGAATGCATGCATGGTAAAGTTGCTGCCGATATCAGTTAAAATAAACTGAGGGCAACCATGCTGATAAATAAACTGCTCCCTTATAAACTCAGCAGTACTGTTGGCATCTGCTTTAGCTTTAAAACGCATCTCTACTAATAAGTCAGGTGATTGATGCTCTACAATGACATTTTGATTTTTCTACATACTCAAGGTCAAAGGTTCTACTATATCAATGGATACATTATGCCACACAAACCCAGGACCCAATAGCCAGAAAGTAGTGGCTTTCTTAAATGGCTTGTTTTCTGAAACATTGCAAAAAAGTCAAAATGTTATACAATGTCAAAGTTAAGGCAACCCATAGTACTCACAGTGAACCTGCTCCAGAATCTTCTGTAGGACCATATGGCAATTTAAATGAGCCACATTGATAATTTGCAGTACGCTTGGATAGCCTTGGAAATAGTAGGGATTTTCTCCAATGATTTTGAACAATTTACCCTTGATGATCTTCATGTTTTCCATCGCTTTATTAATACTTGCTGATTCTCCGGTGGCAGGTCCCTGATATCCCAAATAAGCAACTTTTAATACAAAACATACGCTTCACAATGCAACACTAGAACAATAGTAACCATGAAAATCCATCAGCATTTTGATTCATGGTTCCTCTCAGTGCACAATCTCTTTAAAAACACATGTAACTTTAGAGCACATTGGGCTTATCTTCTTTCAGGCTCCTTTATGTTTTGCAGCCCCTCTATAGGGAATGATCTATCACCACATTAAAATGGACTACATGGATATATACTCTGAACATTTTGTAGGTGTATGTTACTGAAAGGCATTCATTCTCAGGCACAGTATAATTTGGCTCTTTCTTACTCAGAGTATGGCTTTAATATACTAAAGGGTGTTTATCACCAAATTTGTCCACCGGACTCAACATGTCACTGACTGCCGTCAATTTTTTAGCACTAGGTAGTCATAACCTAAAGGGGAAACCCTGATCTCTGACTGCCGTAATTTGATGCATCAGTTTGAATAAAAAACCAATTAAAGTTTGGATATAGCAATATTGGTTCTGTCATCAGGTATATTTAAGAGCATCAAAGGAGTCCTGGGCTTCCTTATATCATACAAAGCCTTTCTTATGATACTTTAACAGCTGAAAAAGTTGTTTGGCAATAGAAAAAGTATTTAATGAAATATAGACAATAGTCAAACATTTCCAAAAATACCTGCACATAGCGAACACTCTTCAGTTGGGACATGGCCTGAATTTCCTTAACATTTGGTTCTTGTGGGTATAGCTCATTAACGTGACAACAAAATCCAAGTATCAATCTCCTTTTTGGTAAAGTAATATTTCCAAGGTCTTATCTTCAGATTTATGCTGATAGTTTTTTAAACACTTATTATAAGTGATTGAGATGATTTGTAAAAGTGCAACTAAAACATTGACGTCATCAAACCAGATAATACAAACTTCAACTTCATATTGCTTAACGCAGTATTTATTACTTTTGGGAATGTTACAAGTGTATTGATAAGCTTTTGGGGGCTACCGTGCTGGCTGATATAGTACATGGCCAGTAATGATTGCACATTTTTCTTGGTCATCCTTAGATTGGCTAATTTGCCAGTACCTGAATAAAAGATCCATTGTTAAAAAGAATTGAGCCCTTCCTAGGCGATCAAGAGCATCATCAATCTGCAGAAGCAAGTATGAGTCCTTTATTGATAATTTATTCAGATAACAATAATCTACAGCAATCTAGTTAGACACATCTTTATTCTTTACAGTTAGGATTAAACTTTTCAAAGGACTTGATTATGGGACCAACACCCATTATTAATAGCTAAGCAACTTTGTTGGTAACTATGGCCTCATTTTCATATAGATATCAGATTAGTCACATAAAAAATGGAGGTTGATCACCAATGTCAACCTTATAAACTATACCTTTAGTTCAACCAAGGGTATAATATCTTTGCGCAAACACCCTGGAATATCGTTCAAATAACTTAAGAATGTGGTACTTCTGTTACTTTGAAAAACCTGTCAATTTTTCCTGATCAAATATGGTAAGACTACCTGAGATTTTTGTTTATTGGGTAATCTTATTTTACTCAACCAACCAAAGGAATGAAAAGATAAAAGTTCAGTAGTAGGAACTAAATTAATGAAATAACTATTTTGATACTTTTCTATTCATATTGCCCTATCCAGTAGGTTGGTGGCCAGTACTTGAATCTCGTCATAACTGGCGATTAAAATCCCAGGTGAAACATGAGGTTCTATTCTACTTTTTTCCATGGTGCATAGATCTCAGCGTACAGTTATTTATGAATTTCTAAGGTAAGATCAGTTTCTATAATACACTGCTTCACAGAACTGACAACCATCATCTTTTGCGCCTTCAGGGGAATCTCCTAACACTCTTCATTTTGAACTATAGCGGTGTGGAAAGTTTTATTTTGATAATATTTTATTGGGATGATCCCATTCGCATATACCAGCCTAATAATCGTTCTTCTTAGTTGAAGGTGGATCCCCCTTTTGGCCGTAGAAAAGAAGCAAAGTTTGCCCTAAAAATTTGAGAGTATTGTCTTGAAGATCACATAAACCCCATACTGCTTGAAGGCAGTGCTAATCAATATCTCATATGTCTAACTAGGCAAAACTATTGCCAGTGCAGTGACAAGTAGAGATCCAAATAGTAAAGGCAAAACGCTATATGCTCTACGAGAAGTAGTGGTATGCAGGCCCACCTTTCTGTAAATCATATTATGATCCACATTGGGTGAAAGCCTTAACTTACTTACTACCTTTGTAGAGACAATTTTAGTTGGAGACCCACTATTAATGAAGGCTCAAACCTCTACTCAATTTACACATATATCAGCATAAGTGCAATTAAATAAAAATATTGTTTGTCTGGAGATTGTGGAATCATTAAAAAATCAAAGGGTTGAGAAAGCTGTTAAGTTACATTAGGAAATTGCTCTTAATGGTGGCATGGGAATCAATATGTTATAATTTTTAAAAATACTACTGTCAGACTCCATGTATTCTTGGCTTGAGGTTGTTACATATATAGTCGCACCACTTTTTCAATCAAGCAGTATCAGATGTATTATGGGTGACCATAAGATCCTCGTGATATATCTCAAGTGCTCTATATAGATGTTTTACTAGGTCAGGGAGAACATGTGCATAGGTGGAAATAGACTGTTCCAGCTCTATTCCACGTTATCTTTTCCCATATAAGACATTTGATTATTACCAGGTATAAATATATTGATCTTGTCCAGTTTATTTCAGAAATTCAGCATAACATGGCTGTACTTGCCAGACTTGTAACAGATGACCTGATTTCAAATGTTACCTTTCAGAGATTCTTGAATAACCAATTTGAGCTTCATGGTTGGGTACATCTTAATTATTATTGAAATTTTCCTGCATAACTTGTATTTCCAGTATTTACATTAAGATAGTTCTTGTTGGGGGCATCAAAGGTGGTATCACAAAGCTGTAAAATTTTACACTTTGAGCAGTCTTTTTACCCTTGTTCAAGGCGAGATCATGGCCCAAAAAAGCTCTTTATTGTCTTACAGCACCGATTTTATTGCAATGAGTGTTGCTGGGAATTTGGCATGATGTATTATAATACGTTAAAAGTTTATACAGAAGTTAACACTCACTGATCCAACGGGAGAGCTTTGAAGATTGATGTCTTTCAAAAATTACAATGAACTAATAAAATGGAGACCAAGAACTCCAGGAACCACAATCTTTATTAATAGGCAAAATTCTTCTGCCATTCAACCTTCAAAAACATACGTCTGCAGAATTGCATTACAGCAACCAAAAAAACATTTCCCTCTCTTTTACCTTCTTTCTCCATCTTATGCCCACCTTTCTGTTTACTCTCTATCCCATTCTCTCAGTTAATCAGCTTCTCCAGCTTCTATTGTACATTCATCATTGGAGGTTTTGGCGGACTTCCCATACTTTAGCTGGGTTTGAATCACTTAGTGTTAACTCATCTTGAGTCGTATTAAATCATAAAAGTCTAAACTTGATTCTGGCGGATAACTGATAATCTGTCATCAATATTATAGGCTTATAGTCCGTTAATATCAAATTCTTTGACAATATCCCCACATGACTGGATGATAAGTCTGTGGTTCTGCATCTAAAACCGTCCTCCTTAATGTTTCCTGTTCCTTACACGCAACTGAGTCCCCAGACCCTGGTGGATCTTCTTAGATTATGACACGACTAAGAGGCGGGTGACCCTGGCCAAATTCTACTACTAAGCTGTCAGTTACTCTTAGCTACAAAGAAGTGCCCATGATAGATGACGCAACTATTTTGATCCAGGAGGGGCTTCTTCCTGACTTTGTTGTTCATATGTCGTCCTTGAATGCCACCTTTGGCGACCTTGTGGTGCAGCTGCGCTGGGGTGGAGAGTGGAGCAGTGGTCCTTCATTTGATGAAGTGGCATAGCTCCTAGCGGATGGAATTGGACGTCTATTTCTTCCTCCTAATTCCAAAGCTCATCCATCAGTACTATCAGTTCACAGGATGCTATGCTTTGCATGATGGGTGTTAGATAGCTGGTTTTGTATTTCTACCATGCTCTATATCAATTCTGCTCGTTGGAGGTGAACTTTTTAGAACATCCAGTTGAACTGCATGCATTCTGAAGTTTCCGCCACATTTGAAAGCTGGATGCCAATGACCCAACCTGGTATCTCCCCATAATGGCGCTTCTTGAAACATGGTCCTTTTCCCTCCACCGCCAAGTTGGGGTCAGCAATGGAGTGTCATCAGGCGGTACCATAATGGGACCATTGGACGGCCTATTCTGCATCCACCCCCTTCCCACACGCCTATCCCAGCATGGATGATTTCCTTGTAGATCTTATGGCGCTCACAGCATTTTTCCCCTAGAGCCATAACCCAACTCCTTAGTTGCTGGCCGCTCAGTCTATCGCCCTCCTTGGTTGAATATTCCTTGTTATTCTGAGGCCACCAGAGGATGTGGTTGCAGTCCTTGCTCCTTGTGGCCCAAGAGCGCGTTCACTTTGATCATCTGGCCGCCCTTCCGTCACATCATTCCATTTTCCGCCCCCCTTCTTCTGGTGAAACGGCCTCCTCCTCTGCTGACCCCAAGTGATCCAGCAAATCTGAACCTCCTGCATGATGGCGGAGGAAAAAGAAATCTGCATCTCAACAGAAGAAATAGAGTCAATGATACGCTCTTGAGGAACCTAATGTGTGAATGTTGTGCTAAATAAATGCATTCATATCCTATCAGTGCTATGTAGCTATAGTCCCTATCTTCATTATTTTATATTAATTTTTTTATTTATCCATAAATTTATTAATGCTCATATGTCCAAAGGAACTTAGCGTGCACATGATTGATGATCTAACCAATCGTGGTCCTTAGAGGTGTAGATATTGGCACCCATCTATCAGGGAGACGGAAGAGATATTAGACTGTACTGCCAGTCAGGATGCAGAAGCACCCTAAAGGCAAGCCAGAATTCCAGAAGCATTGCTGATCAAATGATGTCAACTTGTGTGGGGAGATGAGTGGTGTTTGAGCGCCAGTATATTGCAAGTGTAAAGTGGAACCCAGCAAGAAACCAGTCTGTTGAAAAGCCAAATCAAGTAGGCCTTGCTTTAAGGAGTTGTGCAATCAGAATTTCCAGTTGGGAATCCTCTATAAGGGAGTTTGATATGAAAACGAATGTGAGGGGGCGGAATCTCACCTGGAGTGGAAACAGATGAGCCCTCAGGATTCTGATATACTGCTTGCAGATGGCATCGACAATTGAACTGTATTATCAGAAGTTTCTTATAATGTACACCCAGTTGACTATGTTGGAAGTTATAGTTACGATCATGACTGGTATTTTCCAGCCAATTTGGGCCTAAGGGACCACATCATTAGGGCCATAAGGAGTTCAGCAATAAATTTTTTTAAAGGAAATTAATATCAGGAACTTGGGGAGCTTTTAATTGTGGTAGAAAAAGAAAATCAACGGTCAATTTACATAGTGTGTTATTAATGATTAAATCGATGATTACTTTTGATAATAACTTAGTAAAGCATGGGATTGGGGATTTCAAAATTTGAACTAACCCATCAAGCTAAAAAAGGGTGAAAATGAATTTAATTTGAGCAACTTTATAGGGGTCAGCAGTGGGTTGACTTGCTGTCAGTTTGACCTTAGAAACTCAAATTGCAAAATTCACTTCATTTCCAACAGCTAGCGCGATGGCGTCTCTCCAGGAAGGCAATAGGAATCTATCAAGGCCACCCCATGTAGAGGCGGTCCCAAAAGGTCGTACCCGTCTAAGGGATACCCTCCTGCCCACAACTGGTAACTTTAGTGTACAATCAGCCAAGCAAGATGTATCAAACAGCAATCCTAATTTTTGAGTGAAGGTTTTTGGGCTTTTGGCAACTTTTGACAATGACCAACACCATTGGAAAGTTCCGCTGAAGATTCAGCATCTGACACATTCATCTTAGGATGTATGTGCCCATTAGTCTTTGGCTCAATGTTTTTAAGCAGTTTATAAACCGAAAGCAATAGTTCACAATGGCCTGATGCCATTGGTGAGTTTTGCCGAGGAGTTGACACTTGATTCACCATTTAATGAGTGTGCAAGACCATCGGCATTTATTACTGAAGGTTTAAGGCTTCCAGATCTTGATTTTGAGGGCTTGGTGCTATTGACTCCATAAGTGCCTTTAAGCCCATGGTGTGGCGGCTTCCAATTATTTTGGCGAAAAGTTTCCTCAATTGCCATACTAAATCAACTGGAGTCAATTGTGGGGACAGGTGGCGGAATTTTTAGATGGAAAGCTGTTACCCATCACTCATCTACCACATGAGTAATATAGCACTGTGAGATGAGAGGGACAGCTACCCTCTTCATACCCTTTTTTGTGGTAAATGGGAACACCACCTGGTCTAGGCAGAGGTGACGCTCCCTTGAACTTACATTACTCTTCTTTTTTCCCAAAGGGGGGTACCACCACTGGGGGAACTGAGTAAGGGCCACATTAGGTGGGCCTTCAACAGCTTGTTTGCCAATAAAGTAGCAACCTTTGGTGGAGGATGAGGAGATTTGGGGTGTGTGGCGTGAAAAGCCTTGACTAGCTTCAAGCAGGCTGTGCAATCTTGGTCCCTAACCCAACTGTTCTCACCAGACAGATAGCCTTATCAAGCAACAAGATATTGGACAGACCTCAAGATCTGTGGGATGCCAGGATGCCCTTCACTTCAGCCTCCTTCACACCCTCGATCACAATAATCTCTGAATTTAAGGGGATTGCCCCCTTGATTGGGGACAACTGAGACACATGGAAGACTGTTTTTGATTCCAGTGAGGTGGCAATTTCAAATGGAAAGCACCATTATCCAAATATTCATCCACCAAGTGAGGACCTGAACGCTTACTTTTAAACTTCTGAGAGGGCACCTGCACTCTAAAATGATGCATGTTGAGCATGACATATGACCCCACCTCTAAATCATGTGCCAGGAGCCGCTTCTGATCTGTGAACCGTTTGTAGTCACTTATAGCCTTAGTTAGATGCTCCTGAACCAAGTAATGTGTAGCCTGAATATGCTCAGCACGGTCAGCGGCAGCTGGTACCTCTGGGCGAAGGCCTGGAATGACTGAAAATGAGGGGTTCTACCCCAGGGATGCTTCATATGGGGAAAACTAGTGGAGGCATGCGTTCCATCATTATATGCAAACTGAGAGAGGGGGAAGTCATCAGCCCAGGTAGCATGAGCTGCTGCAGCGTAACACTGCTGGTACTGTTCCAGGATCTGATTAACCCGTTCAGTTTTTCCATTGGATTGAGTATGATATGCAGTTGAATGACAGGATG
The DNA here is from genome assembly GCA_022478985.1 of Massospora cicadina. Classification (NCBI taxonomy): domain Eukaryota; kingdom Fungi; phylum Entomophthoromycota; class Entomophthoromycetes; order Entomophthorales; family Entomophthoraceae; genus Massospora; species Massospora cicadina. The sequence goes on from JAKSZP010005336.1 coordinate 166,061, forward strand.
TGATTTAAAGATTGACAAAAGCTCATTCCAAAACCATGCCATAGACTGGAGTCCACAGTCTCTGATAATTTCATGTGGTAAATCAAACATGGAGAACTCATGATGCACAAAAAGGTGGGCAGTTTCCTCATAAGTTATAGCAGAAGAGCATGGAATGAATAGAGAGAATTTTTTAAAGTGATTGACAACCACTATCATTGTCAGACATTGGCCCTCACAGCTGAAAAGTAAGAATGTCTTGGGTCGAATTTAGCTATAGAGGGGAAATGTCAGCCATTTGCTTTTTCCAATGTTGTTACGAGCTTATTTAGTGATATTAAAAATGAAAAAGTTGAGGAAATTGGCCAAAAGTCCCTGGCTGATTCTCAGTGGAACCCCTGTAATCAGGGCAACACTAGTTCAAAACCTCTAAAGGCATCAAACGTAAATTCCATTGGTTGGATTACTCTGACCTCACCAAAGACCTTGAGGAGATCATCAGAAGGCACTCCCCGACCCCAACAAAGTCCTCCAATGCACCTGCATGGAGACCCCCCTCTAATAGGCTTGTTGGGGGTCCTCCAAGGTGCAAGAAATTTCTTGGGTAGTGGTTGGCTTAAATTCATAAAAACGTTACCTCATGGGTACATTTGGGACAATCAGAATTCCTCTTTTTTTGTTCCGCTGCTCTAAAGTGAGTTCCTACGGTATGATAAGTTATCACTTCATAAATCTAATTTTGGACTTATATAAGCTATTCCAAACATCCCTAAATTCCCCTTGACCCTTGAAGTACTTTAGTACTAAATAGTCAAATGTCGATGATTGTCATTTTTTCACCTTTATTTCACTTATAATAAAAATAAAAATCCGATTTTTATTAGCGGTTTATTTATTATTTAACTTTTTATAAATCTTTGTGGAATCCAGCAGGCGTCAAGCACCACCGAGCCAGAATCAGCTGGATTCTCACAATCTTCACTTTAAACCCATTGGAACTAGGAAGTTAAAAAATAAAATCCACAGGCACTGATGTCCATAGACTCTCTGCATGTTATAAGGGATGGAGAAGACCATTCCTTCCTGACTGGTCTGATTTGGCCCATGCACAAGTTACACAGTCTGCGATCTAGTATTGAATTTGAAAAACCACCAAATTATATGTAGGCTTGATTAAATTAATACATTTATTATTCCCAAGATGTCTAACAGCGGGTGATTTTTATGAGCCTTAATCAACTCATCTCTAAGAGGAGGGGGAACCCAAACCCGTGAAAAAACTGAAGAGAAACCCTTGTCCAGAGAATATAAGGAATGCTTTGAAGCAGGGAAGGACAACCGCTCCAAAAGGTCCATACCTTCTGCACAGGCCATTTGGGCTGCTAAAACTCAAGAAATTGAGGCACGTCAGGAGCTAAGTCCACTGCTGAAACCAAAGGAGGTATAATGGATAAGTTTTGGGTGAGGAAATGACTGTGAACAGATCCGCCTCATCTGTGTCAGCAGGACAATGTGCACGGTTACAACTTAGGAAGTTGAGAAGAACATTCAGAACTCCTTTTACAAACTCATATTTGAAGTTGAAGCTACACATATCACGGTAGGTTTGAGCCTGCAAGAGTGCCAAATTCTATGACTTGCAAAAATAAAGAAGGGCTTAGTGATCCATGCGCACCGTTACTCATGTTGAGCTCCCTGTAAGAGATACCGCCAATGGGTCAAGGCCCATGTTACGGTTGCCAGATCCTTATTGCAGATGGCCCAGGATTGTTCAGTGGTAGAGAACGTGCGTGAAAAGAAGTTGACGGGTGCTTCAACCCATCGTGCTCCTGAAGCAAGACAGCCACCACTGCAACAAATGAGGCATTACATGCTACGACGTAGGGTTTGGAGGGGTCCACATGTTTTAAGATGGGGTGATAAGTACGCCTCTTTAATTGACTAAAATGCATGCTGGCACTCAGGCGTCCAAAGAAAGGTGACATTCTTACCCATGGTTGAATTAAGCAGGGAAGCTAACCGGGATAGAGTAAGGGAGAACTTTTTTCAAGAAAATACTAGTATCAAAAAGCTTTTAATTTCTTTTAGGTCATTGTAGTTGACCATTCACGGATTTGATCCAGTTTGTTGGGGGAATGGCATACCCACCTTTTAAGATGAGATTCCCCAAAAATGTAACTTCCTCCTTATAAAACTCACATTTTGAAGGTTTAGAGAACAGGCCCACCATATGTAAGGCGGCCACTACCACCTCTAATCTCTTGCATGTTGTTCAGGAGTAGGGGAGTATACTAAGATGGCATCAACGTATGCAACCATGCAGGTGAACCGGAGATCACCCAGCACTATTGATCATACTTTGGAATGTGGCTGGTGTGTTCTTTAGCCTGAAAGGCATCACTTGAAATTGGAAGCTGCCCATTTTATTGAGATAGCGGTAAGCCATTCTTGACCTTCTATCAATCAAATCTGATTAAAGTCATTACCAAGATCAAGTTTGGAGAGCACACTTGATTTTGCAATTGTTTGACCAATTGTTTGGTCCAAAGGCAATGGGTAGGAATCGTGGACTGTGCTCTTATCAATGTGACCATATTCTATGAAGGGACGAAGAGACTATCAGCCTTCTTGGAAAAGACTATAGGACAGGCAACCAGGTATATTTCTTTGAACAACCACTCCTTATTAAGCATGTCATCCAACCATGCATCGAGAGCATCCTCCTCCTCCATTTTATGCAGGTACAATGGGCAGTTTATGTTGACAACCTAAACCATTGTCTGAAACCCCAAGTTGAATTCTGTATGTAGGGGAGGCGGTCTGCCTTCTCAGAGTCGAGAAACTTTGATATCCCATCAATGCTTCTGGGAAATCCATTGGGAGGCCGGCAGGGGAAACAAGGGAAGTGACTGGTCCATGGCCTTAAGTTTTAGTAGGTGTATCCATTAAGGGAAACTCGCCCTTCATTTGATCTTTGGAGAATGATAGCATAATAGACTCAAGGTGAGTCTTTACATGCTGCTGACGCCACCAGACCACACCCAAAATTACTGGGAATACAAGGTTAGGCATTGCTAAGGATCAATCACAAAAACTAAGTTGATGAACTGAGAAAGGTACTGGGCGCCATACTTTGTATAATGGCTGAGAGGCTGAAGAAGCAACATCACCGCAGGACCCAAGTCCAGGTCAAGATCTAGCTGATGGGCCAACTCTTAGATCATAAAGTTACCCGCTGCTCCAGTGTCAACCAAGGCCTCAAAGGGCGCCTGGTGAGCTCTGATACTAATTAACATTGGCAATAAAAAATAAGCGGAATTATGTTTATTAGCAGATACGGTCATTTTGGATGACACTGAAGAGATAGCAAGCAAATCAGGGTGAAGATTGGGCTTTTTTTACAGGAGCAAAATTGGAGAGAGAAAGGGGTTGCAACCATTTTCTTCAAGATGGACTTTCAATGACTCATTGTCAGGTAAACCATGATAAACCAACTCAGTTGTGAAGGAAGCATCTGACCCTGGAACCAATACCAATACTGGTTCAACAACAGGATCAGAATCTGAGATCTCATCCGCCAACCCAATCATGAAGTTACCAACTTAAGGGTGAGGGTATGGCGGAGAGAGGCATTAATGGAAGTTACACCCTTGCACATATGATACACTGTCCCCATAGGGGTGGACCAAACTTCGTGATGAGCGAAGACATAATCCAACGCAGATCTGAAAATAGCTTGGACCATATATCTAGAAAGCTCAAGAACTGGGGTTTTCTCACGGAAGGCTGCAACTAAAGAGCCATGCTAGGGGATTCACCAATCTGAAAGAGTAATTGAAAAGAGCGTTCCAAACGTGGCATAGGTGGTTTTAAAGCTGCTGATACTGCTGAAACAAGTATGATAGGATCACCTGCTTGAATAGCAGAATGCAGAAGTCCTCGTACCCACTGATGGGCTTTGCCTTCAACTGCATCAAAAAATACCTTGCTGGGCATTGGAAAATGAAACAGCATTATTCATGGTAACAGCGGATCACATTTGCACCTCAGCAAGGGCGTCGAGGACCTGATTAGCAGCATCTTGGAAAGGGATACCTGTAACCCCATATGAGCCTGAACTGAGGGAAGAATAGCGGCCAATGGGGCCATGCTACCATGGAGAAATTCCACCAAAGCTTTTTCCTGCTGCTCAAAAAATTGGCGACTGACCAAACAAACAGCAGGAGGCAAGCTATCAATTACACGTTTATTTGGTAAAGGGTAACCACTGCGGAGCTCATTTCTATGAGGAGGTCAGTAATGGCTGGAAACAATGGATGGTTGATTATATCAGGGAGATGAAAGAGAAATTTTATACAATCCTGCCAGTCAGGATGAAGAAGCACCCAAGAGGCAAGCCAGAATACCAGAGACATTACACTCAACTGACGTTAACTTGTGCGGGGAGATGAGTACTGATTGAGCACCGGCATATTGCAAGCATAAAGAGGAATCTGGCAAGAAACCAGGCAGTTATAATTCCAAACCCAAGGGGCTTGCTGCAGGGAGTTTTTCAATCAGCTTTGCTGGTTGGAAACCCACTATAGGGGAGTTTGGTATGAAAATGGAGGCGAGGGGTGGATCCTCATCTAGAGTGGAGACAAATGAGCCCACAGGATTCCGATATCCTGCTGGCAGATAGCCTTGACAGTTGCTTTAATTTCAAGAAGTTTTTATATGGTATGCCCAGTTGACTATGGTGGGAGCTATAAGTACTATCATGACTGGTATTGCCCAGCAAATAAGGGGCCTGAGGGGCCACATCATTAGGGCCATAGGGAGTTCAGCAAGAAAAAAATTGATGTAAATCAAAATATCAGGAACATGGGGAATTTTTTTTTATTCAATGGTAAATTGCGAAAAGCACCATCAATTTTCTCAGTGTGTTATGAATGCTTAAATATATGATTAATTTGGGTAATAACTTAGTAAAACATGGGATTGGGGCTTCAAGATTTGACCTAACATATGAACTTTAAAGGGGTGAAAACGAATTAAGTCTAACTGACTTTGAAGGAGTCATGGGCAGTCTGAGTTGCTGTTGATTTGACCTCAGATGCCTGTCTTGCAGTTTCACCGTGTTTCTGACAATTAGCGCAATGGCATCTCGCCTGATAATCAATGAGAATTTTGCCAAGGCCACCCCACATAGGGGCAGTCCCAAAAGGTCAGAAACAGGTTTGGGATCCCCAACCCACCCGCACCAGGTACTTTGTTGTCCATTTGGCCAAGTGAAATGCATCAAACAACAATCCTAGTTTTTGAGGGAAGGTAGGCTATTGGCAACTATTGATGATGACTCAATGCCATCAGCAAGTTCCGCCGAAGATTTGGCATTTGACACATTTGTCTTAAGAGGTACATGCCCATTGGGCTTTGTCCCTGATGTTTTTAGGCAGTTTTCAAACTGACAGCAACGTTTCACAATGGCCTGATGCCATTGGTGAGTTTTGCCGAGGAGTTGACATCTGATTCCTAATTTACTGAGTGTGAAAGATTATTGGGCTTCAGTACCAAGGGTTTAGAGCTTCTGGACCTTAATTTGGGGCTCAATGCCATTGACTTTATAAGAACCTTTCAGCCCATGGAGTGGTGGCTTCCAATTTATTTTGGCTCAAATTTCCTCAATTTGCCATACTAATTTGTGGAGTTAATTTGCGGGGACAGGTGGTGGAATTTTAGAGGGAGAGCTGTTACCCATTGCTAATCTACCACATGGGCAAGATCGCCCTGTGAGATGAGAGGGACAGCTTCCCAATTTGGACCTTTTTTGTGGGAATGGGAAAACCACCTGTTCTAGGCAGAGTGGACGCTCACCCAGACTTACATCATCTTTTTTATTGAATCAAAAAGTCCTATCCATATACTAGCCAATTTATTCTGCCATCCAAACCCGTGCTGGTCATGGAACAGGACCATCTCTCATGTCATGAACTGCAAGAGTCCGCTATACCATAGCGTATCATTGTCATAATCTTTGATATACTTTGCTTAATGGTTGAGTACAATTCAGTCTGGAGTTTGATTAACATATACGTCTTTGTTTTTAAATAGTGCTGCAAATCAATTATGCCAGTATCTTCTACACAGGAATAAGTAGGGCATGCAGGGTTATTGTTCTTCCATAAAGCAGCCTGAAAGGGCTTTTTTAATCACATTGTGATAACTAATATTGTAGGTAGAGACGGCGGTAGAGAGAAGGGTACTAAATCTGATAGTCTATCTGCCACCAGATTCCAGAGTATATTCACTAGTCTTATTCACACGCTCAACCATAAGACTCAAAATGGTAAGGGGTGTGTTAGTTTCCCACTGATGGCCATTAATTTATTAAAATTGGGGAGAGTATGAGGAGTGAAGTTGGTACCATTGTCAGTGAGTATGAAATGTGGGCAACTTTTCTGTTGACTAATGCACTCCAATATGAATTTGTTCATGGTGATCTCACACAACTTTTGATTTCACTCGCCTCTACCCACCTTTTCAAGTGGTCTATAGCTACCAGAATGTACCTAAGCGATTCACGCCCATCAGCAAAAAAACCACAAAGTCAATGGATACAGCATGCCAAGCAATACGGGATTTCACCAGCTTAAAGGAGGTCTTCTGGAGAAAGGGCTTTTCTACTTGACATTGGTGACAATTGGAGATTTATTTAAGCACGTCAAAATGCATGTTTTCTCAAAACAACGCAGTCTCAGGAACTCCAACGTTTTGCATATCCCTCCATGATCTACCACCTTATGAGCGACCAAGATAATATCAAGCCAAGTATAGGGTTTCAGGAGATTCATCATAACCCCACTGACCTGCTTATATAGCTCACCATCTTTTTAGAAAGTGTCAGCCCTCATTGCGTCCAGTACCTGAATGCCATGAGGTGGGTTATCAGCATAGCTGCCACTGATCATCTTGTCATACAGAAAATTACCCAGATCTGCCATCACAACGACTGTTGGTATCCGGGATAGACATGCAGCATTATGATTCTTGTCATCAGGTTGGTGGAGTATGTCAAAGATATAGGCTTAGAGCTTAAGGGACCATTGAGCAAGCCGTCCCTCCAGTTCCTGTAGATTTTGTGACCATTGCAAAGAAGCGTGGTCAGCCTTGACCTTAAATTTTACTCCATGAAGGTACGTGTAAAACTGCTTATAAGTGTAAATAGCAGCTAGGCACTCTTACTCAGTCACCAAGTATTTCCGATCATGAAAGTTCAGACTTCTGATGCAGTAAGCAACGTCGTGCTCCTCCCCCTCATCATCCCATTGAGATAGTACTATACCAATGGCAGAGAGGGAAGCATCTATCTAGACAATGAACTCCTTCTCAAAGTTCATATATTGCAACACTTGTGCACTAATTAACACTGTCCGGAGTGTGTCAAAAGAACTATGTCATCATTCCGTTTATTTGAATGTTACATCCTTCTTTAAGAGCTCCTAAAGTGGGTCTTACAATACTACTAAAAGTGGGAATGAAGTGTCAGTTTTATCTGATCATGCCTAATAACACCTGAATGCCCCTTTTGATACTTGGTCAAGCCATCTTTCTAATTACACCTACCTTAGCCAGTTGTGGCCTAAGTCCTTTTGATTCCACCAAGGACCCAAACTACTCTATTTGGTCTTTGAAGAATTGGTTTTCTGGTGTTTAAACTTTACATTGGCTTTAGCAAGCTGGCGGAATACTCCTCCAAATGATCCAGGTGCTCTAAAAACGTTTGCAAGAAAACGTTGATATAGTCAAGGTAGACAAAGATGCATGCCAACTTCAAATCCTCTAGAATAGTATTCATGGCCCATTGGAACGTAGCCAGGGCGTTGCATAGCCCATGTGGCAAATGAGTTTGCTGGAATAACCCTTTGGAAGCAACCATGGCACACTTCTCTTGTTCCACCACTGGCAACTCAAGTTGCCAATAACCCAATATTAGATACATGGCCAAAAATAACGAGCTCCGCCTAACTATTCTAATGTATCATCAATTCAAACAGTAGAAGTGAATCTTTTTTGGTGGTGATGTTCAACTTCCAGTAGCAATCACTACCCAATTGGTGCCATCCTTTTTAATGATTGATATGGGCAAAGTCCAAGGACCCTTAGAGGTTTTCAGCGTTCCATGCTTTAGCATATCACGTATTTCATCAGACACTACCTCCTCTGCAGCCCTTAAGTGTTGGATTGGTTGAGAATGAATATGAAGGTGATCCCCTGTGTCCACTTGATAGATGACTCCTTAAGCACATACCAAAATTATGATTGTCAGTCGCAAAAATCACCTAATACTAAAATAAAGCCAGGACTTGATCCTTATGCTCTTCTAATAACCCCACTAGGACTTCTCGCGGAACCACTGTCATTATGCTGGAATGTTGTCTGGTGGTAAGCCCAGACTCGTCCAGTGAACCAAATCGGTGAGCCTGTAATACCTCATCAATAGGAGTCAGGTGCAAGTATGCCACCACCTGGTGTCAGAAACCTTCAATAGCCCTTTTGCAAGTTGACTAGCAGAACTTTGACTTCCCCTTGTACATTTTAATACAATACTCATGGTTAAGTGGGGTTTTAAGCGAGATTTCTGATAGGGTCCCTTGGGCCTCCCCATAAAGCCCTTTGGGTATCTCAAGCTTTTTCCCTACAATTACTTGGTGGCCAGAGAGGATCGTCACAGCAGCTGAGAGTCGGAGTGGTAAACCCTGGCAATCACTTATTTGATGTGGGTTAGCCATCGTTTTATTTTCAAGCGCTGATAGCAGACAAAGATTACTCCATTACAGTGCATGATATCAACCTGCCCCACGCGGATGGAATCCTTTGGCACTCTGCTTAAGGTGAAGTAAACTAGAATACTTTGACCCAGGATCCCAAATGTTTCTTCTGTCATATCCATTACTGCAACAAATTTGACGCAGAAAAGCTGTTCATATAAGCAGCTCATAGCTGTTATTTGGCAACACAGTTGCCAGCACAGAGACAGTGATTGACCCAAATCGCAGGGGTAGTGCACTATCTGCTCCTTCTGAGACGGTGCATTCCGCCACAGCTGTTCTATATATCATTCGATGCTTTAAATCAGGTTTCAGTGCTAACTTAGTTACTTAATGTCTATACAATGTTAACTGGTGTTCCCGTATCAATAATTGCATGCACTTTGGTTTTCACAACAAAAAAATGCAATATGTGCACTCCAAATAAGAAGAACCTTGGGTATTAATTATGTGGAAATATAGAAAATTGTATTTTCTCAAGGAACACATAATTTCCACTCTGACCTTTGGTTATTCCTTTTTAATTGCTTCTACCAGGATGGCGACGTTTGCCCCTTTCAATAATTTTGCTTTAGAGGAGAGTCAGGGTTCGCTGGACAAGGCGTGCTCCAGGATCTGACAGGAATAGGGTTTCAGCATCCCTTGATGGCCCTCCTCCACCATAGCCTTTTTGGTTTTCAAAGTGGTTCAGCACATGCAATTCGTCCAAAGGTTATTGATAGAGCAACTCATCTGCGGAATAACAGGGATTGGCAGAAATCATCTCATTGAGTTCAAATGAAACAGTTGAAATCAAACTGGCGGAAGTATAGAGTCCCAACTCTACTCTCTTAAGCTTTTCCCTGGTCATACTGGTTTGACTGTACGACGTGACCTGCCAGTTAGTGGGGAAGTTCAAGGCAATATGACTAAGGCGAACCATGCATAACACATTATTCTAAAGGCATCCCATATATGAATATCCTGTAAATGATCAGGTTAAGGGTTGAGTGAAGGATTATAAATCGGATGAGGGTTTTAAAATGGATGAGGACGACCTGGAAAATTATATGATAGATAAGGATTAACTGGCGGAATGTAGGTTAATTATTGGGAGCTGATAATGGGAAGAGTGTCAGCAGCAACCTTGGAAGGCTTCCACTCTAGATTTAGGCAGATTGAATGTGGCGGCCAGTCATCACAGGTAATTAACGATTTTAAGCAAGGGGATATCCCCTTGCAGAACTGCAGATATCACATTAAACAGCTCTTGTGCAATTTCACCACTGCAGTCATTACAATTCTGACATTATCCTCAGACAATGTACCCGCCCAACTAAGACATGTGCCTTAGAGGTAAATTGATCCATGAACTATGTCAAGGTTTCATTCCGCTGAAACCCAACAACCAAGAAACCTACCTTTCGCTGAGCTATTTCTTTACCCTAAAAAAGCGTAGCACCATCTCTTTAACTTCCAGCAGGTTATTGAGCTGTTTTCCAAGTAACACATAATTTGGTCAACTCTTGAAATCTAAGGTGGAGATCAACAACTTAGTCTTACAGCAGTCTGAAGCTCCATCCAAAGCGAATTTAAAAATTTTTGAAAAAACATAGATGTTCCCATCCTGATTATATAGGGAAACTTATCTATGCACACTCCCTCATCATGCTAAAAACTGCGAGCTCTTGGGGCAAGCTGTGGCACTTCCCATTGGGCATAACTTGTTCTTTGATGAGGGGAGGATGCAGAAAGGAAAGCAGAACTCAGCTTGCTTGTCATTATGAGTGCAGCTTGGGCTTCCTCAGTCGGAAGCACCACAAACAAGCGAGTAACTTCTTCCAACAAAGGGGAATCACTCTGGTTTACTACTCTGAAAGCAGGCTTCCGCGCCCTGATTTGCTATTGAAGCTCTCCTCTGCCCCTCTCTTTGCCACTCCTTTATCACAACGCCCCAGTTCTTTAGTGTCATCATTTTTTATTTGCTGTTTCTACATCATAAAATACAGTAGAAAGGTGCCTCATCTAATTGCCGCTTAACGCACTGCAGCCAGTTTATTATGCTGCTGAGAAGGTCTGATAATAACTAGTTCTGCAGGTTGAGATTATGAAGTTGCCTGCACCATGCTGCAATAGGATCCATCAGGTCCTTATGCTCATAATGCATCTAATAATATTTTTTGTCACAAGGTGTCCAGGACTATTTTAAGTTCAACATACTGCGCTGACTTGATGGTTTAAGACATTTTATTATCAGATTTGGGTACATCTGCCATTGGTACAGACAGGCGAACAGGCTTAGCGATTAAATTAGTGGCCCCTTATGGTGAGCACCATTGTTAAAAAATTTGGCATTATGTATTAAAATAAGCCAAAAGTTTTATACAGGAGTTAACACCCATTGATACAACGAAAGAGCAAAATGTTAGTATCTTTCTCTCAGAAATTACAATAAACCCTAAAATGGTGACCAAGAGCTCCAGTAACCACAATCTTTATTACTCAGCAGTATCCTTCTACCGTTAACCTTCAAAATCTTATTCCTGAAGAATCGCTATACATCCTCAGGTTGGGACCATCTAGTACTGAAAAAAGAATCGCTATACAGCAACCAACTAAACAAACACTCTCTTTTCCATTCATTCTCCATCTTATGCTCATCTTTCCGGCCACTCTCTTGCCATCCTCTCAACTACTAAGCTTCTCTAACTTCCATCATGCTTGTCTCATCATTGGGGGTATCAGCAGAATTCCCATACTTTTCTGGGTTCAAATCGCTTAGTCTCAACTCATCTTGAATTCTATTTAATCATATAATACTCTGAGCTCAATTTCAGAGGATAACTAATGATACTTCATCAATATTTTAGGCTTATCATCCAGTCATATCAAATTTCCTGACAAGCTTCAAAATTGGTCAACACTAATACCTTGGCTAGTATCTGAGCTTCTTTTTTGAATCAGTTAGCAAAAGTTTTGATGGCCATCCTTTCAGAACTGAGTGACCATGAATTCTTGCTTCCAGTTGGCAAAATGCTCAGTGCTTCTGAATTCTCCCATAATGGCCTCTTTGGATTCTGCATAAGTCCATTCATTGGAGGCTAATCATGGTAGTGTAAGATTATAACTTTCTGTATCAATACTAATGATCACAGTCACTTCCATTTGCTGATCCCTACACCCTACCATGGCCATTTCAAAAAAGCCAAAAAAAACAGAGGCATTGTTCCGCTGAAACTCCGGCAGCTTTAAAGTTGGTTGAAATTTCACAGTCTCAGGGGATTATTGCTGGCATTCCTTGTCAGCTATTGACCTGACTTGATGAAATAGGGCGCTGTACTATACAAAGCCAGAGTTTCAGGCGCCTTGCATAAGTTTCTCATACTAGAATCATTAGGGCTGTCCTCCCCCAGATGAAGAGTACTCTCTGAACTAGTCATATGCACCTTTTAAGATTCTCAGAACAACAACTGGTGGCTCTCTAAAACCAGGTTAGATGATTCATGAAACTCTTCTCCCATTTCTTCTGGTTCAATTTCCATTCCTTCAGTTTCTTATAATTCCACCCAGTTCCTCCAACTATTTGGTAACTTGATGGTAACTGTCAGTGTTGTTGTCCGAGGATTCTCCTGACACCTTGATTTAATCTTGCGTCTCAATCAGGTCTGAAACCTATTTTTGTCATAATACTTCCCATGGCTTTGATTTGTCTCATCAGCACCACCCCTTAATTCATGTATATGGATTTTAAAGTGGTAACTTCAAGTCCTGATAACTCATCTTAAACTCCTACAATATCACCCTGGTTCAAAGTATTTATATCGCTGACTAGAAGGTTCAATTTTCGATTTCTTTATTAGCTTTTTTTACTGTTTAATGAGATAATGAATTGACTCATAGATCTTTACAGAGGTCTCTATCCCAAAAAATTATAAGTCCACTTGCTCTGGGTTCCAGAACTCAAAGGTCTTATCTCAGAAGTTCCCCTCCTCACTTGACGGTTCTCCACTCAAACTCTTACTCTTTTTTTACAGACAACTTTGACCCATAAAACCCATTTAGTGAGCACTACTTGTTAAAAAATGGTCGCTGCACTGGTTTGCAATAGTTAATTCCAAAACTAATGAAGTTTATTGTATGATAACATAAGCATAAATATGGGCTAGTAACAATTCAGCCAAAACTTGATCTCTGTTCATTTAAAATATATAGGCATTTTTGTCCTAAAATAAATAAACCAACTATTGATAAAAACTAGTAAGTCTAAGGACAAGAATCTATCTTACGGAGGAAATCTAAAATGTATAGGTCATTCATAACATTTTAATGTCCACCTATTAGAGACATTGACATTGGTTTTCTGAGATTACTTTACATTACTAATTGACAAGTAGCATTTGTCATTCTATTAGTCAGAACTTCCATTGGCATAATTTAAAGATGTAGGCAACCATGGTCTTGAGCCTGGTAAACTATAACTATTGAGAATCATTTTCTGATAACTCATGAAAGTCTAGTAATCAAATTAACCTTTTTTGTTAATTTGGAGCTCCCCCTCAGGAAATTAAAAGTCATCGACATATCTTTAAATGTTTGCTATTAAGTTGGAGCTTCTTTTTGGAATCCTAAAAGTTAATGTCACTAACAAATTACATCAGGAATCCCAAAACAAAATAATAGTATTGAAGCATATTGGGAAAAGCATAATTTGGTTGAATTCTTAAAATTGTACTGAAATTCAATATTTGAAGGAGCAAGCTGACCTTAAGGCTTTAATTACCCCTCTGAATCAAAATTAGGATGTGGTTCAGGAGGATCTAGAAGAATTAAGATGACAATTGGACTGAAAAGCCCCTTGCAACTATGCAGAAACTAAAGTTTCTAAGCCTGCACCAGTTCCTGACATCAAACCCTCTTTCCACTGCTACTGTGATTAATATTAAGCCTAGTTTCAAGGAGAAATTCACTTTTTGGACAGAAAATTATTGTCTTATAAAAATTATGGCTTTTCTGATTATTTTGGCTTAAAAACCACTAAAAATATATTGCCTCCATAGGTTCAGGTTTTGTGCAATTCTCTGCGTTGTAAGATAGTAGTTGATATAATTGTTGATAATAGTATGGCGACTATTATCTGTAGTTGAATGGAAGTATTAGATTTTGGTCCAATGCTCGGCCAGTATACTCTCAAAATACTTATGATGTCCTAAATAGGGATTCATTCCCTCATACCGCCTAACTAGATCTATGCTCAGATCCCATTTTATGGTTTCTCTGTGAAACAAAGTCAGCAGCAATCCCCAATTTGATTCAGCTTCTTCTCTGGATCCATGCTCAGATCCTTACTTTTATCTTGAAAAGTCTCCCAATTATCTCACACAGCAATAATATCCTTGATAAAGAATATAACTCATAATGGATTCTGATAAAAGTATGCTTGTAATATAGTGTACAATAGTGTTTTTTATTAGTAAATTTTTTAAGGAATTTATAGTGAGGAATTTGGCGCCAACCCTCAGTTGGCACCTCCTCGATGAAATGGCAGCTGTTGCCATTGATTCACCCAGCCTTGTCTCAGCAGCGATGGTCTTCCCCATCCTGGCTAGAATTTCATCAATGGACATCCATGAGACCTAAAACGAAAAGAGTTGGAAAACGTTTCCCTAACGTTTTCCTCTCAATCCAAGTGAACCAACCATATTTGGCAAGCGGCCTGCTTAGGTAATGAGACTTGTTACTAATTAAGGCAGGTCACAAACCAACTGATCAATTATTCTAGTTGCAGGCGGCACCACATGCCTTACAACTTACTCCTTAAATTCCCAATTAGTTGGTGATGAAACCTGACCAGTCCCAATTAGTACACCTAAAATTAATCAACTATAGGATGCCCCCATTTCTTCAGAAACTCTGCCCAATGAAATCTTAAGCATTCATCTGGATCAATTTCAAATGGATCTGATCAGATGAATAACCTAAATCCCCCCAAACATAGTTACCCCAAAATCAGGGTCAACTGATATCCAATTCACTTCACATTAGGGAATTATCTTTTAGCAACCCCTGGTAATCTAGTCAGCTGGTAATATGGGCAAAAATCTCACATCCCCCCTCTTGCCTAGATTTCTAGTGAGAAAAGGATTGGGGCAGGAGAACACTACTTCAGAAACTTGGTCAAATACTTTATTTGTTCAAGCAGAGTATGATCATCAGCACTCAAAGCAGCTCAGGACGACCTTCAGCATGCAGCTCTCATCCTCTTTCCACTAATTACTGCCTACTCAGAGCGTGGTCCCCATGACCTTCTGTAATTCTGGGCTGATCAATTTATTTGTAACATTAATTCTGGGATCCAGTTTTCCCTCCATCAGGGCATATGACCCGCTGTCATATTCAGGATTCTTAGTCTGGAATCCTCGATTTCCTGATTTTCTCCTCATCCTTGACAGGAGATTCTTGCCGTCAATGTTTATTTTATGGCCTAATTAAGAATACTCCTTTATGTACGCCCTTAATATTTCTCTTAATAACCTCTTGGCTCAAATCATTCTTAATTCTTCTCTGGAGAGCTTATCCCATTAATTTTAAGATTAATTTCTCCTAAATTGGAGATTAATTAATTTCATGGTACATAATGTCAACTATCATATAATTCTGACATCCCCTCTCTCATCCAGCTCATATGTCGATTTCTGAGTTTCAGTACTAACAGCTACTCAATAGTTTACCTGATCAAGACCTTCAGCTCTTCCAGCAGATGAGTTGATCTTCACAATAAAACCTTTTCTATGGTCCTTCTAGGACTCATACTCCTAGTCAAGTATCATTAACTAGTCCTTCCATGGAATTAATGGAAATGGTAACCAACCTCACTAAAACCAGGGTAGTGATTGTCTCAAATGACTCCTGACCAATCCTTCCTCTGTCATCAATTCCAGAGTTAATTTAAAACTCTCCTGGATTTAGCTCCTTATGCAGATACTACTAACATCATCGTCAAACCTCCTGAAGCAATGCCCTTTGCTCTCAATCATTCATTACTCACCTGTTTGGACTTGCTTCTGGAGCTCCTCTTCCAACTTGATAATATTACAAGCCAGCTGTCTTGGCCACTGAACTAACCATAAGCAACAGCATACATTTCGAACTCCTTTATGCAGAATTAAGGGCCCAATTCACCAAGTTTTTGTCCATAGCTCTGAATTTCTTTTAATCTTGAAAACATACTAGATCAGGATATTGCAGCCTATACTCTTTGCTTTGCTGGCCAAGAGCTAAAAGTTGGTCCATGAAGCTTCCAGCCTCTCCCAGTTTCCATCACTATTTCTGCTCCAGCTTATGAGAAGCTCATAGTCATTGCCTGCAGGATGCCATTTGGCCCTTGCACAACTATCTCATTTCTGGAACATTCCATCAGTATCTTCTTCTGATGGCTTTGATAGGGGGCATAATTCGGCAACCCCTGTCTAGTATTCCTTATTTGTTGCCAGCCCATATGCCCAGCGTTCTTGACAAAGCCTGTCAGCAAGTGCTCAAGACTAGTGAAGTTCCAGTACCATATCAGGAATATTCAGGACTATTCACTGACTGCCTCTTCTTGTACTGTTGCTTCCCTCCCTGCTCCAAGGTATCACGTTTGGCTTCTTCCAGCATTTTAATTTTCATTCCCCTAGTTGCTTTCTCTCAGGGATCTGCGTCCACTCAATGAACTTGGTTTTTGTAGGTCTAGCCCTCACTAGTATCCTTATCTCACATAGATTTCAACAAATTCACTCCTATGTGATCCATCATCTCTCCCCCAAGAGGCGTCATAGGCGGTATCATCCCCAAATTGAGGATAATCAATAAAAAATAAAAATTATAAAAATATATTGGTTTTTCTATGCGGTTTTTAATAATCTTTTTTTCCAATACTTTTTATCAATCTTTGGTTTTTTCTTCTTTTTTTCATGGGACTTGACCTTGTTTTGGTTCAGTGGTCCATCTTTTTATTTTATTCCCCCAAACTGGATCCTAGGTATACTTAGACCTACCAGTTTTCTATGGTTCAAAGGTCTTACTTTTTTAAGACTTAACCACCTAGATTGGTTTAGAGCCCCTTTTTCGGACTTGACTAAATCATTTGGACATAACCAACAAAATGGTTCAGTGGTCCTTTGGTAACTCTTTTTTATATTATTTTCCTTACTCCATCTCTTTAAATACTTAGCATGGACTCGATTTTACTACCCTTCCATCCAAGAGGTTCTTGATGAAAAGACGTACATTGCCATCTTGGCAATAATCTTGAATGGACCTGACCACAATGCATCCAATTTGTTTCTTCTCCTGAAACCATGAATATCACAATAGGCAACTATTTCGCCTGTTGGTATTCTGCTAAGGCCAGTCAGTTCTTATTGTCCATCATTTTCGCTCATATCCTTTTCTTCAAAGTAGTATCAAATGCTTTCAATTGCATTTTAATCAGGATATTTGTCAATTGGTTCAGGTACTGCTCAGCACTCATCCCCAATGTTAGTTCCGCCACCAAATATAAAATTGGTGGCAACGCAGCCTTCTTCCCATATAGCAACTCAAACAGCGTTTTTCCCGTTTCTGTATGATAACTGATATTTTAGGTGAACTTCACCAAACTCGGGTACGTTCCCACGCAGAAGTTCTTCCTCAACCAGCTTCCTCAGCGTCACGTCCAGCATCCTACTAACTCATTCCACCAGTCCGTTCATCTCTGGCTGGTAGGGTACAAACACAACTCCTCAGATCCCATTATCTCATTTAACCACAGGATCACATGAGATGTGAAATTTGTCCCATTGTTGCTCAGCAGAACCTGTGGGCATCCATGTTGGTATACTACTTGATCCAGGATGATTTTTGCATTACTGGTAGCGTCTACTTTCACCAGGGCTTTTGTCTCGACCTATCTCATCAGATGATCAATTACAGCTATTATATAATTGATTCCCCCTGTGCTCATCAACTGTCCTATCACATCTATGGACACCATATGCCAAGCAAATTCAGGGAGGCTCAGTCAGTATCCAGTCATATTCTTATGTGGCTTGTGCAACTGGCATTCTACACAGCAAGCCAGATAGTCCGCGACATCATAGTTGATTGACTCCCAGTAGTACTGGCAAATATGTTCAGTCGTTTTTCTCAGGCCTCCATGCTCAGCAACCTTACTAGCGGCTTGAACAATGGCTGCTCTTTCTGACCGCTTTGGGAATAGTAACCTCTTCCCATTAATCGTCTTGAAAACTTGTCCATCCATGGTCTTGGTGTTTTACATCACTTTTTGAAGCGCACCTTGGATTTCTTGGGGCTCGTTCACAATTTTACATTAACCATTCTCTGTAATATCTCATCTGCTTGCTGGTATACCATCTGGACTATTGGTAACCATGATAAGCCATCCGCATTCTGATGAGAAGCCCCCGCTCACTGGACAATCTCATAATCGTATGCCTGTAACTTCAGTGCCCATCAGGACAGTCATCCTTCTGGTTCTCACAAATTGTGAAGCCAATACAACGAGAAGTGGTCTGTCACCACTTTGAATAGCGTTCCATGGATGTACACCCAAAACTGTTTACAGGCGTAAATGACTGCAAGGCATTCACACTCATTTAGGTGTAATTCCTCTCAGCGGCTGAGAGTGTCCAGCTTACATATGCCACCGGATGTTTGTCCCCAAGTTCATCTACTTGGCTCAATATGGCGCCAATTGTTATTAACAAAGCATTGGTTTGTGCAATAAATTCTTGATCAAAATTCATTATTTCAAAATCGGAAAATCTATTAGGTACTGGTGTAACTCATCAAATGATTTCTATGCTTCTTCATTCCATACAAATCCTTTCTTTAGATCCTTCAGCTGATGGAATAAGGGCTTGGCGATTCTAACAAAATCCTTATTAAATCTTCTATAATATTCAAACATTCCAAGGAACACTTACTTATCTCAGTCACTCTTCAGCAAAGACATTCATTCTATGGCTTTAATCTTCTGGGCTTGCATCTGCAGTCCACTAGAGTTGATCACGAATCCCAGATATTTCAACTGTTTCTTGAAGTGACACTTCCTCAGCTTAATCTTCAGGTTGGCTGCGGAAAGTCTCTTGAACACTTCCTTCAAGTGGTGCAAATGGTCAGTAAACGTCCTACTGAACATTGATATCGTCCAAGTACACCAGGACGCATGACAACCTTAAGTCATTTAATAAACCGTCCATGGCCCTCTGGAACATTGCAGGCGCATTGCACAGACCCTGGGGCATCCTCGCCAATTGATATATCTCTTGCGCGGTAATAATCACACAATTTTCTTAATCTTCTCTTGGCAAATCGATTTGCCAATATCCTGATATCAGATCCATTGCAAAAATACTTCTCTTCTCCCAATAGATCTAGCACATTGCCAATTCAAGGTAGGGGATACAAATCCTTGTTTGTAATCTTATTCAGCTTCCAATAATAGATCACACCTGATTAGAGCCATAATTCTTCTTCATGATAAGAATTGGACTCACCCAAGGACTTGACAATGGAACTAGAATCCCATGCTTCACTAATTTGCTGATTTCTTCTTCCACTACCACATCAGCCACTTTCAATCGTCAAATTGGTCTCATTCTGACTGCAAATTTTCCCTGGTATTGACCTTGTGAATCACATCACTCACGTATCCCAAATCATGGTCATCCTAGGTGAATACTTCCCGAATATTTTTTAAACAATTTGAGCACCTCTTTTTTCTGTCCTTCCATCAGATCTGTGAGTTGCTCTAAATCAACCAACAGGTTGATACTCTCAACTACCCCACTGATAATCCCATCTCATTGAGGGTCCCAAAATTGTGGAATTTCCTTAGTTTGTTCATTGGGATTAGA
The DNA here is from genome assembly GCA_022478985.1 of Massospora cicadina. NCBI lineage: Eukaryota > Fungi > Entomophthoromycota > Entomophthoromycetes > Entomophthorales > Entomophthoraceae > Massospora > Massospora cicadina. The sequence continues at coordinate 185,724 of JAKSZP010005336.1, forward strand.
TGAACAAGTGTGACGATCTAAATCTTCTCAATCTTCATCAGTTTTTCATTTAACTTCGCTAGAAGAACTTTTATTTCTCCATGTCTGTAATTATTATTCCACAAGCCACCCTAGGCTCTACTCTGGATTTCTTCCAGGGGTTTATGATCTCCCCATACATCAGCTTTGGTATCTTTAATGTCAAAGCCATGTTGACTATTATTTGTGATCCCAGTGGTATGGTTTTCACATTCTTGATGCTCAATAGAATTCTCATTTTTCTAGGATTTCCATCAGCATTTCTCACCGCTTCCAGCCATCTAATTGGTATCAAATTGGGACAATGTCATCATTTTATATCAAGTTGATGAATTTATTTCTCCTACTCAGTGCATCTTCCCCATCTTTTTGATATACCAATGGTAACATCTAACCCAATATAGTCAACGTATTATCCTTGAAGTTACATTTAACTCCATACTTCTGTATAAATTCTGTCCCAATCATAATGTCATAGTTTTGGTTTGCCAAAACTATTGCTGGTGCAGATATCACCAAGGATCCAAATCAAAATGGCAGAGTGCTATACGCTCCACATGAGTTGGTAATATTTGACCCAGCTGTCCCATATTCTCTTGTGTTCCAAGTCAGGAGATACCTTCATCCTCTTCATCAGCTTGGTTGAGACAATATTAATGGGCGCTCCGCTGTCAACAATCACCCTCATCCATACTCAAAATCACTAATATACTGTTTACATACTCTCAGAGTATTGTAAGATTATATTTACTGAGTGTATAGCGGCATTATTAGCCGAATTGAAGGTGTGAATGATTATCACCAATAAATTAGGGAAGAATTTATTGATTGCGCTGAGGGGGATTGACAGGTTTGCCTCATCTAATAGAACTTCAGTCAACTCTTTAGGATTATCTGCAGCTCAAATTTTGTCCGCTAGTTGTCAGGCATATGGCTAGGCAAATTCTTTGATTATCTCAGGGTCGATCCCCTTCACCCTGGATCTTGCTACTGCATTCAAGTCCAAATTGAGCACTGATAAAGTTGATCCTGTATGTCTTCATCCAAGAATAGATCACTGATGTCAATTTTCATGCATAATATTGGGAGGAACATGCTTCTCCGCAGCTCTAGACTGTTCCCTATTTAGGCCACAGACCCTTTCCCTGACTCCTTTGCAGTTGTAGACTCTTTTGATTGGACCACCTTGATTTGATCCTTGGGTTTCTTGCAATGTACAGCAAAATGTCCTTTTCCTCTGCGTTGGTAACAGACTTTCTCCTTCTTATTAATCCGTTTAAAGTCTTCAGGTTTATTCCATGGCACAGTTCAGTTGTTCATCTCCTTAGCACCCTCATTCCCCTTCGTGGGATTCAAACTTTGTACTGAGTTTGATTTGAAACTTCTATTTGGTTAATCAAAGTTAGCTCCCAAGATTTTCAAAATTGTCTACCATCTGAGAGGTAGTAATTTCCATCATGAAAATGGAAGTCATTATTTGTTGCAAGATGCAGTAAGGATGAAGGGCCGCTTGTAATGCAATCTTGGCATTGAAATCATCCAGCACTTTCGCTCCAACCAGGATTTGTGATTCCTGGTAGAAACGATCAGCAAAGCTTGCTAAGGATTCATCTTTATGAAATTGAATGCCCATAAACTCTTGTTTGTGCTTTGACATGTGCATCGGGCTTCCAAATTCCTTCATAATGGCCACTTTGTTTTCTGTGTATGACCAGCTGTTTCCCTCCAGGTGGGGCAACACTATGTTTTAAATTCGTTATCTAGGCAATTCATCACTGTCAATGTCTTTTTGATGATAGTCATATCCGTACACTGTCATATTGAACAATTAGAAAAACGCTAGGGCATTATCTCAATGGAAAGTCAGAAAATTCAGTGTCACTTTGAATATCTCCGAGGTTTCTCAAGCCACCTCTCTGGGTTTGGCTACTTGGCTCACTTGGGGATTGACATTGGGTGTCATCTCCAAAATAGTGGTAAAAGTAGGTGGCATGTTCCTTGAGGTAGTCATATTCCTAATTATTGTACGGAGAGTTCTTTCTTCAGCATTGGTGACTGCATATGACTCACATTCACATATGTGAGTCTTTAACTCCTCAACCTGTTTAATTAGCCACTTGATATCAGCACTGAATGCTATTAAACAAATGCGATCAACTTCACACTCTGTTTTCAGAAATAGGACTTCTCAAATTAAGTCCCCTTCTTTTTTTAGTACTAGTGGTGCCCAAACCAAAGGGGGAGCTGCCACGCATCTGTATTCGCAAATGGCCAAACAAAGGGATTATCATAAATTAAAAAAACTAATATAGCCCCTAGGTTATCAGCTTAATAAGCCATATCAGATGGCGAGGAGGCTTTAAGGAACTTTTTCCGGCGGCCGCTTTAGCTGGCAGACAATGGCGGACAACATTGAGGTGGAAGCATCAGCGACATGGGGCATAAGGAGGTATATTTGGGGGATTCTTTTGTTAATGAGGCAGCTGGTGTCCATCGCCTAACTAAGTCCCCTTCTTCTTTAGTGATGTTACTTTTTCAAGTAACTCATTCCCAAAACTCTCAACATTATTGTCCCCTTCCTCCATCTTGGCGACACTTTCTTCCAAGGCTGCAATTTTTTGATTATCCTCTGAGTTTTTGGCGTTCTGATTAACAGTTGCCAATTCCATCCATAGTATTCTTATCTCATCTTTATATGACATCACGTTCTAATTTCTTCTACTCAACTACACCCCTGTAGTGAGCACCACTTTGTAAAAATTTATAGGTTTTCTGATTATTATCGGTCAATAACCCCTATAAATATTACTTGCACAGGTTCAGGTTTTGTGCTATTCTCTACGTTGTATAAGTGTTGATATAATCGTTGATAATAGTATGGCGAATATTATCTGTAGTTGAATGGAAGTATTAGATTTTGGTCCAATGCTCGGCCAGTATACATTCAAAATACTTATGATGTCCTAAATAGGGATTCATTCCCTCATACCGCCTAACTAGATCTATGCTCAGATCCCATTTTATGGTTTCTCTGTGAAACAAAGTCAGCAGCAATCCCCAATTTGATTCAGCTTCTTCTCTGGATCCATGCTCAGATCCTTACTTTTATCTTGAAAAGTCTCCCAATTATCTCACACAGCAATAATATCCTTGAGAAAGAATATAACTCATAATGGATTCTGATAAAAGTATGCTTGTAATATAGTGTACAATAGTGTTTTTTATTAGTAAATTTTTTAGGGAATTTATAGTGAGGAATTTGGCGCCAACCCTCACTTGGCACCTCCTCGATGAAATGGCAGCTGTTGCCATTGATTCACCCATCCTTGTCTCAGCAGCGATGGTCTTCCCCATCCTGGCTAGAATTTCATCAATGGACATCCATGAGACCTAAAACGAAAAGAGTTGGAAAACGTTTCCCTAACGTTTTCCTCTCAATCCAAGTGAACCAACCATATTTGGCAAGCGACCTGCTTAGGTAATGGGACTTGTTACACATTAAGGCAGGTCACAAACCAACTGATCAATTATTCTAGTTGCAGGCGGCATCACATGCCTCACAACTTACTCCCTAAATTCCCAATTATTTGGTGATGAAACCTGACTGATCCCAATTGATACACCTGAAATTAATCAACTATCAGATGCCCCCATTTCTTTAGAAACTCTTCCCAACGAGATCTTAAGAATTCATCTGGATTGATCACTGACGGATCTAACTAGGCAATTACCTAAAATCTCTGAACATAGTTACCCCAAAATCAGGGTCAACTGATATTTAATTACTTCGCATTAGGGAATATTACCTAGCGATCCCTGGTAATCTAGTCAGCTGGGAATATGGGCAAAATCCCAACATTGTCTTTTGTACACTTATGAGAGCTCGATGGAGGAAGTTATTAACCATAAGAAGGTGAAGCACATTCACTCCTTCCTGAATAGTATCTCTTGGGAAATTATGGCTTTCATTTAAAGGACTGCCATACTTAGGAACAAGATTTTACAGGCCTAATCCAGGAGTTTGAAAGAAATTAGACTCTGGCCATTCAGAAGCATGCGTTTATGGCCATTCATTTAAACAAAGGTGAAAGTTTTTTTATTTTTTCAGCCAAAAGCTATGCCTGCACAACCCTTGGTAACCACTTAATTGTATTATATTGGATGAAGCCATAACCATGGTCCTCTTCATGTTGGAACTTATCCTGAGATCAAATTCACATGATTGTTCAGAAGAACAACTTCACTAGTATCCAGGGAATTAAGGAAGCACTTAATGAATATTTCTGCATCTATATTGCATCCCAAGTCCTCTGAGTCCACCTTTCCTGGCCTTGCTTGAGTCCACATTGTCAAAACTTTAAAAACCCAGACCTCAATGCTTCTACTGCAATGGATTCTGTAATAGCACCAATACTTGTTGGAAGATACTTGCCAAGGAGGTGGGAAAGGGAAGTCAGAATGAAATATGAGGCACTTCATGCTCACATCCCTGTACTAACTCAAGAATGTTAAGTGAAACTCTATGTGTCTAATGTTGTCATACCAGAAGATTATTCAGTACCCATCAGTAATAAATGCTGATGCTGCTTACTCTTATTATGATGAATCTCCTTTATTCATCGTTCTATCCACTCAGTTCAGGAGGCTAATTACATGCGTCGCTGTTTGCATTAATAATATCCCTGTCCACGCTATTGTCAACAGTGGATCCCCATGAATGTCATTATGTCTTAATTGATGAAGCGCATCAAACTCGCTCCCAACTTGCACATTACATGAAATATGGAATAGATGGACCACATTTCACTTGATCCATTGGAGCCTATTCCTTGCTACTCATTTGCTTTGGAAAGCTTTCACTTTTACCTCAGCCATTGCAGCATACAGCAAGAGTTACGACCTTCTCCTTGGGATAAGTTTCTCTGATACTATTCTGACGTCATGAACTATGATGAAAATATCTCATCCCTTTTCAGAACATAAGGTCCCATTGTTTTTTGAGACTCCCCAAAGCACTAAGATGGAGGTCAAAGCTTGGGCTTTCCTATTGGAAAGTTAAAGCTAGATCATCAGGCTCAAATATCATGTATAAGTTTCTAAAATAAAGATATCCCTTCAGTAAATGGTCAAGAAGAAATGCCTATTTACTTGCTTAAGCTGACTAATATACCACCAAAGTCCCAGGTCATTTTCAATACTTAGGTAAATATTGATACTCCCCTGGTATAATTGCTGGAAATATGAAGCATGAATAACCCGTCCAAAGAGGTCCTGACCTGTCTGGGGATTTTAGAACTTTCCTATGTTAGATCCATATTGGTGCTGCTGGCTAACTTTACTAAAAAACCTAATACAGTGGGGCCTAATACTCCAGCTGCTTATGTTTGGCTCTTTCTGGTAAGAGCCATCAATATCATCCGTAGCTTTGAATGTCTAAGGGATTTTGGGTTAGAAACACCACCAACAGTTGCTCTAGTTGATACTACCATTGGTCAAGAGCTCACCAGAAAACAACAGAGCCAAGTTAAGAAAATACTGGAAGAGTACTCAGACCACTTCCCAACATCTTCCTATAATTTTTGGGGAAATGAATGGCATTTTACATCATGTTGGGACTGGGACGTTCAACCCATCTGATCCCATCCATGTCATAATAATAGGGTTGAGGAGGCTCAGGTGGCTGTTGAGCTCAAGAAGCTACTAGAAGCCAGTCTATTGGTTCCTTCATGTAGCCCATTGCCACCATTCTCCTGTTAGTTCAGAAGAAAGATGGCAGTCATCATGTAGTAATGGACTATTAAAGACTTATCTCCATTACCAAGAAGAAAAGTTACCCCTTGATACGAAATAATGACTCTCTCCGCCTGTTTGACAGTTCTCAATAGTTTTCCACTATGAATCTCGCTAGTGGGTATAGAAAGTAGAGCTAGCACCTAAAGATTGATACAAATTTGCGCTAATATTCAATAAGGGCTATTCAAGCCAATATGGATGCCCTGAGGCCTTTACAATGTGCCCGCCACCTTCCAACGTGCCATGGATGGGATCCTAGAGAATTTAAATATATCCTGTGTTCTAGTATACCTCAATGAAAATTTATTTTTTGTGAACTTTCAACAACCATGTGGAAGATCTCTGAGAGTCTTTAATCATCTTATAAAATCTTTAATAAAGCTCAAGGCTTTGAAGTGCTCTTTCTTTTAATATGAAATGGAATTCTTTGGATACAAGGTCTTGAAGCATGGAATTTAGCCTTCCCAGATAAAGTTGCTGCTATTAATATATCACGCACTCAGCTATAATATATTTGACTATTCCTTGGCATGGTGAGTTATTATCATCAATTTATCCCCCAGTTTGCCAACTTAGCTGAACTCCTAGTCTACCTTCTACAAAAAAATGTACTTTTAAAGTGGCAGCCTGAAGAACAGGTGTTTAATGCGTTGCGGACTGTTTTTGTACTAAACCTATTTTAGTTCATCCATGTATCAAACAACCATTTTTGCTATTCACTGATGCTAGTGCTGTCATGGTTGGGACTACCCTAGCTCATCATGATGAAGATCAGGTCGACTACAAAGTGGCTTACTTTAGCAAGACCCTAATCAAGGATAAACAAAATTATAGCGCTACTGAGCGCAAGTGCCTGGCTGTATAATTGACAATCAAACATTTCCAGCCCTCTCTATACAGCGTCTATTTCACTATCATTACTGACCAATCCTTGCTCTGAAAGCTGCAGCAGATGAAGAAACCAAATGGGATAGTTAGCAAAATGGGTACTAAGGCTGCATAACTATGATTATGCTATTTCCCATAATTCAGGAGCGATTCATCAGTTACAATGGTCTCTAAAGGATGCCTGTACTGGCCGTCTTGACCCCCAAATAAGATCAACTATACATTCTAACTGGCTAACCTGAGTGAGTGGAAGTTTAAGACTCTTGAGATCCAAACTGAGCTATGGAAGATGACTTGAGACACTTATATCAATGAGGGAGTGCTATATAAGAAAATCAAGAAATGACTCCCTTATATCTGCCCTTCTTCAAAATCAATGTTATTTTAGAAGGTTACATGCCTATTGGACACAGGGCAGTGAAAAAGACTTATGAATGGCTAAATAAACGATGCTTTTGGGACCAGATGGTTGGGACCATTTAGAAAGTTCTAGAGGCCTGTATGACTTGTCATTCCCAAGATTGGGATATAAATTTTATTCGAGGTGGGCTGACCTGGGGATGATACCACACTGATTAAGGGGAAATCAAATGAATGGTAAAGGAGGATAAAACCCAGAAAACCTCCATGCGCGGCGTATGATAATCCACGAACTCCATGGACCGCCTTTGCTATTTGTTATCTCAGTTCAGGGCATTGGTGCGCAACACCAACACAGTCATAATTGTCCCCTACCCAACCCAAGATTGGATAGTCCCTGGTGCTAACATTCAGTCATGGCTCCGTCAAGCCCTTTTAATTTCATCAGCATTGATGTAGTGGGACCTCTACCCACTGGGTTACATGGCCATAAATATATCATATTAGCTGTGGACCATTTAAAATGGCGTAAAGCAAATTCTGTTCCTACTCTTTAGCAAAAGACATGGCCCTATTTCTTATCCTGACTGTTTTCACTCAGCATGGATGCTCACAGAATCTACTTTTGTCCTTGGGCTTTAATTCACCTCACAGGTAGCCCAAGGAATATCTTTGCTTTTTGAGACTAACCAAAGTTTCACCGTCCCCTATATATCCTCAACCAATGGGGCGGTGGAACTTGATAACATAACACTCATTTCTATTTTGCAGAAATTAGCAGCCTCTAACCCTACACGCTGGAACCACATTCTACTCAGACTTTGCTCGCTTACTGAATAAGCTACCACCAAATAATCAAGATGTCTCTTTTCAAGGCTATATATGGACGTATCCCTCAACTACTAATTGTATTAAATACCTACTCGAAGCTCCATGCCTGAGAACTCTGATATGACCATGAGGGCCTTAGCTGATGAGATTATCCGGCCTCAAGCACTAGCCACTCAATGATTTTCACAACCACAGAAAGGGAGACATCCCAATTTTAATGGTGGCTGACCCTCCTTGTCAATTTTTCAATTAGGTGACCTACTTCTCTTTTATCACCATAGACTTAAGTTTTGACAAAATAAGCTTGTTGTTCTTTGGTCCAGACCCTACAAGGTTATACATAAGGTGAACTCTGATTACTCTATTTCTGATATTAATCAGGGTACATTGTTATACCGAGTACATGGCTGATTCATATGGCCCTATACCCCCTCTGACAAGATCTTAAGGGAGCATTGTCAGTATTTGAGATGACAAGTGAGTCAATATCTTACTCCTTAATTGAGCTTCATTAAGTTGATTCTTGAGCCTTCACAATCAAAACCTGTCATTGAAGGCAAGAATGAAAATTTGATTGGGAAGCACCACACGCCTGTGAATCTAGTTGAATATCTTCTAGAATTGCACCTCCGCTTCCCAAATCTTGAAAGACGTGGCTTCCACCATCACAGTCATAAGGACGATGAATTCAAAGAGGGCATCAACCAGGCGGCCAATCTGGAAAGAAGTGAAAGACCATAATTTTATGGGGACATAGAGGTCCCCATGGCACCATATCCCCACAAACTCTATATATATATTGACACCTTTTACCTTAATAATTTAGTCTATTTCACTCTGTATTTTTGTCTTTGTCAACCTCTTCACTAGTTTACAGCTTCAATCTCATTTGAACCCTGACTATAGTCAAGAGAACTGTTAAATCAAAAGTTGCCTACAAGTTATATATCAGACAAAGGAAGCAATCTCACCACGCATTTCATACCAAAGGTTAAACAATATGATAGGAATATGACAATTAATGATGACGCTCTAGCATCAGAAACTTATGGAATGGTTAGAAGGGTAAATGAGATTATAGCCACTAACTTGAAGAAGCTTAGAGCTAAAAGACCTTTCATCTGGGTAACTTGTTTATCATGAGCAACTTTTTCTTATGATTTAAGCTATCCATAGTCAACTAGTAAATTATTATTCAAACTACTTAAATGACGTCAGACCTGTTTCCGCCAAATTTGATATTTTGCTATTTTATAAGTTCATAAATGAAACCCTTAAAGTACTTAGAAATCCAGATAAAAAGTGTTGATAGAGCTACAATCCTCCACCTATGTATTACACCTAAGTTGAAAATAATATTATAGAATATTAAAATTAAAAGAGGTCAGCACTTCCAACTTTTAAATTTAAATTTTAATTTATTGTGGGGAAGGCCAACTATGGGATGGACACTTCCGAATATGACTCAGACGAGACAAAACTTAGTACCAGGGAAGGCACCCCAGAGAAGCGATGCTATCTCTTGTTGCCAGCGGGAACGCCACTTATGGGAAGGGGGAGGGAACGTGTGTAGGGGACGTAGCCACTATTGAGCACGTGTGGAGGAAGGGATCTGATTTGATGAACCAGACTGGGAACCAGGAGGAGACCAGCTGTCAGCAACGCGGTGGGAGATATCCAAACATCCACGCTTGAAAGTGATCCACCAAATGAAACCGGAATCTGTGGACAGCTTCAGGGAGGGTGGGGATGGATCCAGCGATGGCATCCAAGACAATCGTGTGGATAGTCCACATGGCGATTGCAACCACCAGAGCACGGAGGGAGGGTGGGAGGGGGAGGCCATTGATGAAGCAAACATATCTCTTGACAGACTGAAGGGATGTGTTTGATCCTGGCCTAGCAGACGTTGGACTTCGCGCCATATTACTTTAAAGGTGGGGCACTTCTCCAGGCGGTGAAACAGCGTTCCATACTGGCCACACACGACACAGGATGAGTGTAAAGCATTAGAGCGCTCAGCTGTATGATACACCCGCCTCAGGCAGCGCCACACATGGGAGCGGACTTGAGGCTGCAACAGAGGATGGTGTGCGTATTTCCAGATAGTCTTTTGGGTCTCAGTGGAATAAGGGATGTCCATCATGTCCAGGTAGTCCACCCTGGATAGGACTTGGGGTCGAATGGGGATCACGCCATCATGGATGGATAGCCCCTGTACCTCTTGTGTGAACTGAGGAGAGGGGCGGCCTCTTTGGGTTGTATGTCCACTAATACATATTCTCCACTCTGCGCTTCGCATGGAGAGTAGGATTCGTTTGTAGTGGGTTTTGGTCCCGTGAGGACCTGTAGCTGATGTGTGTGATGCGAGGTATTTCATCAGGGAGTGGGGGTTTGATGGATTGTTGAGGCCCAAGGCTCAGGAGAAGTTGGAGCGGGCCGCGCGGGACCAGTGTTGGGATGGGAGTGTAGGAGCAGTGACGGCCGCAATCCAGGTGCCCAGGATCTTGGCGGCATGGGCTTTGAAGTCAAGTAGGCCCATGCCACCATGATGATGAGGGCCAAACATGACCTCTAGCCGTACTGGTGGAGGGCGGCCTGACCAAAGCCAACCTTGTAGCAAAGCATACAGGGATTTGAAGAAGCTTGGGGAGAAGGGGATGGCGTGGGCTCCGAACCAGACTTTGGATAGGAGCATAGAGTTGGCAAGAACAACCCTGCCAGTGAGGGTAGTAGGGTGGGCTCCGAGAGAGGCGATTCTCTTCGTCACGTTGTCCAGTATATGGCACTCCATTACTGCTGACGCGTATCCACCTGCCTCCAACCACACGCCTAGATGGCGTACCGGTCCTATGGTAGGTCGTGGCACAAAGGGGAGCACCAGTGGAGCGGTGTGTTTTGAGTTAGTAAGGCGTGGGCGTGGGCGAGCAGATGGGCCAGGTTGGGAACTACTTGCTGGGGCCCAGCAGTTCTGAAACTGACCAAGGAGGATGATTTCGGTTTTGGAGGCGTTCAGTGCCGCGTTGCTTACCTGGGAATATTCCTGGATGAGGGCTTCAAGCGCGCATGCATCTTTGATATTAGACACCCCCACCACGCAATCATCTGCAAATGCCATCATCTTGACTGGGGTTTGGCCTGGCACATGGACCCCAGTGGGTTGGGCATTCACATTTCGCAGTAGTGGGTCAAGGCTGAAGTTGTATAAGAGTGGGCTCAGGGGGTCCCCTTGTCGCAGGCCCCTTTGAGGATGGACTACTTCCGTTAGGAAACCTGGGCCGCGCACTGCCATTGTTGCAGATTCCGTGAGCAGCATCACCCAGTTAATGAAGCGGGGAGGTAGGCGTAATTGTTGGAGGCAGGCCCTAAGGTATTCCCAGTTTACTCTATCATAGGCCTTTTGTTGGTCCAAGAATACAAGTGCTCCAGAGGCTGTGGACTGACACACATTAGCCACAGAGTGCACGTTATCCCAAATCGACCTTCTGGGGATGAAACTGAATTGTTCTGGGGAGATGGTGGCAGATGCTATAGTCCCTAACCGGTTAGCCATGATTTTTGTTAAAGTTTTGGTGTCTGTGTTTGTCAGAGAAATGGGGCGCCAGTTGGCTAAGTCTAGCCTATCCCCTTTCTTGAAGAGTGTGACCGTAAAGGCCTCATGTCCTCCTGGTAGGAGGCGCGTTTCCAACAGGCTTTGGTTGAGTGAGGCTAGCAGCAATGGGGATATATATTTAAAATATTTTTTGTAGAACTCATATGGAATGCCATCTGGGTCTGGGCATTTTTGGTTTGGCGCACCGCGAATGGTAGTCCATAATTCATTCAGAGTAATTAAATTCATTATTTCTGGGTATCGGAAAATGGTGTGGATATGAGCTCTGTCGAGAAATTCCGCCATTTCAGCTGGCTGAATTGGTTCGCTCAGTATAACTCAGAGTAATATCTTTACATTTCGATTGCCACTTTGGCCAGTGTGTCCACAATAGAATTATCTGATCTTCACACCTGTGTGCAGGCCACACTCTGGCGTGGTGCAAAAACTTTTTGAAGAAGTATGTGGTGCACTTGTCACCTTTAGTGATGCGTGTGGCCCTGTATTGGACACAAACCCGATGTTTGTGTTGCCTTTCAAGTGCGTTGAGGTGGGCGGCTGCCTCCGCCCACTTCTGGCCCCATGCAGGGCTATATCCTGAGGCTGGAATGTTGGACTCCAAGTGGGCCAATTCCGCCAGCGTGCGCGATATAACCGCCAATGTGGCTTGTGAGCATCTGGATGAGAGATGGCGATAGTGGCAGATGGTGTCTTCTTTGAAAGTTGCCCATGTGGAAATAGGGTCCGCACAAAACAGTGCAACAAACAATTTTGCCAAAGTTGCCTCTTCCACCCACATGGAAAATCCTGGTGACGCAAGCTCTGGGGGGCGGATTTTGCACCAATGTGGGGCCTTTGCAACTGTGACGGTTAAGTGGTATGTTATCGAGACCAGTTGGTGGTCAGAGAATTCCATTTTCGTTGTTTTGAAGTGGGAGATGTGGGGTTGGAATTTTGCCAGCACTAGAATAAGGTTGATGTGGGTCATGGACCTTAATTGGCCGTTGTGGATGTGGGGACGCGTCATGTTTTTGAGCAGTGGGGCATGTCATGGCAGTGCATCCATTAACCCAAGGGTGGCTTTTAGAACGCGTAGTTCTACGTGACCCTGTGGGGCGTGGGGTGAGGGCGGCCACCGGTCCATTGGCGAGGTTAGCCAACAGTTCATGTCACCAATTAGGAAAGAATTGGGGGGTAGCGGGAGGGATTTGACTGATGAGAAAAATTCCCAACGCTCTTGTGCACCGTTTGGGGCATAAATGTTGATGATTGTGTGTGCAACATCAGCCCATGAGAAGGTGACAACGAGCACTCGGCCATTTAGGAATGTTTCTGAAGATATAAATTTGAAAAAATTGTTTTTCTAATTAGCACCCCACAGTGCTTTGACCAAAAGGATAGGGATGGTAGGAGCATTGTTTTCCAAGCATCCTCAGAACCTCGTGGACAGTGGGTTTCCTGGATGGCCAGGATATCCACGGGTAAATTGTTTTGTAAAAAACTCAGTTTCCTAGCCCGGGATGGGGAGGCTTTGAGTCCAGCGATATTCAGCATCCCTAGAGTGAAGGTTTCCCCCATCGCACCTTAGGTGTGAGGGGGTGGGCCCCCAGGCCCACCAGCCTCTTCCAGGTCCCCACGGGCTTTCACAGCAGCGTGGGTATTAGCAGCAATGCTATTGGGGTTTTTGTTAATTTTTGTGGAAAGAGTTGCATTGGCTTTGGCCTTCGCTTTTTGTTTTCCTGGCGTCAGATGAATTTTTTGCGGTGCGGATAAGTTCAGTGCACCGTTGAGTGGGGCAAAAAATTTTATTCGGTTGGGATAGGTCCCAAGTCAGTTTCAACCGGAGCTTGGGTGCAGCGATTGGGTGAGATTAAATCTCCCATTGGATCCTCGGATTGAGTGGCCTGTACGGCATGGGCCTCCCATTCTGATTGGGTGATGGATTCCTGAGTTGCTTCCGCCGCGAAGGTCTCCATGTCCTCCTGGCGTTGTGAGTGTGGGATGGTGGTGGTGACCTTGGCCGCTTCCTTGGCCGCGGTCCTATGGGCCTGCTTGGCCTTCTTCTGCTCCTGCGGGGAGATGGGCTTTACCAATAGGTAACAGCCTTGTGCTCCCCACGGTAAAGCCTCCTTGGTGCTTGCAGTTGGTTCGTAGTGCGCCTCTCCGCTGGCCATGGCTGCCGAGGGGTGCTCTTGGAATGTGACGCCCTCTTTGATGGGGCATGCGTGCGCCTTATGGCTGAATGCGTCACAGTGGGTGCAAATAGGGGGCGCGCTGTCCACGGTTACACAGAATGGGTGGGTGGTGTGCCCTGTGATGTCAATAAAGGTGGAGTGCAGGATCTGGGTTAGGTCCTTCGTGATCTCCTCAGTTGGGGTCAGAACTGCGATGGCTTTGCCGGTGCACAGGTGTGGCATCAGCGTGAAACGTTGCATTTTGAAAGATTGTATTTCGCCATATATGGCGAGACCATCTTTCAGGTGTTGCTCCAAAATGTCACGTTTTACCGTAGTAGGCAAAAAGTCAAACATGAGGAAAATTTGGTTTGATTTTGTCCATCTGGTGCGTTTAGTTTCAATGACCTGTTGCCCTTTGGGGAGGTTGACCACTATGCACACCGCTGCAGCCTCATCTGCTGCTATTTTGCTTTCAAAACCTAGGTCCAGCCAACCGCACGACATGGAGTGAGGTGCAACGTACACCGCGGTTGGGAAAATTTTGTGTACATCTTCACAAAATTTTTCCCATAGGGCCATTTTTTGGATGTCCAGATACACACGGACTCCGAATTCCACCGATGAAAGTGGCTGGGAATGTGGCGTGTTGATGTACTGGTTGCATCATGCTTGCCATGCGAGTATCTCCAGGGAAATTGTGACTGCCAGTTTTTTTAGATTTTTTTCTATTCCGCCAGATTCTTTGGGGCATTTTTGAACGTTAGAGGCCGCGGGCCTTCCACCTGCTCCTCTTGCCTTGCTTTCCCAACTGCTCCTAGACATGGGCACAGACTAATCCCCTCTATGAGATTATCAAACTAGATTTAGTCTTGAATTGAATGGGTTGCAAAAGTGTTTGCAACGAGAAAGAAAAGTTTTAGCACTTCCAACTTTTAATATGACAAAAAGTTTATCTATTGTGACATCCAAGGCTTTTGACAAAAGTAATCTTGATAGTACTAGTTACTTTTGTGGTCATAGGCAAGTTATCATTGAATTCCTTTACCATCTTGGATCTCACCAATGGGAGAATATCAAAAAGATTTCATACTAAGTTATTATAGGCATTTAGATAAAAGCTAGAAAGAAAAGAAAAGGGGAAAATAAAACAATAAAATGACCTAAGCCCTAATTCATTTTTATTTTAATATTTGCTTATTTGCTAATATATTATATCTTTTATAATTTTGATGTTCTAATGAGTGTTTTTTATTTTCTTAATATAATGGAAGTTATCATTTTCTTTAATACTTTGCAAAGGTTTTTAGTAGCAAGTGCTGCCTAAATTTTTCAAAGCCCTTTGGAGGAGGGGGTTGTACAAATGACTACACTGCAACCTTGTTAATGTTGTTTTAGGCTGACAAAGGGTGCCGTGAGCCTGGCTTGTTGGCCACAGAGGAGCTTTCATGATCAGACATATTGATAGAAGATATAAATTGGTTAATATGGGGGATGTGTTGGTTTTTAAATACATATACTTCTCGCAATATGTTCCAAAATTAATACTTAGTCTAGTTTGGCATGGATGCCATTTAATTAACTAATTTCGATGTTTTAGGTGCAAATGGGGAGCTCTGAATCATTAATTATGTCAATCAACTTATGTTTTAAACATGGCTAATCTGGTAAACAGACTTCCAAAAGATTTTATGCCAAGCTGCCAATAACTTTAGTTTACAAAACTTGCGGGTGCAATTGTCATGTCTTTTGGATTATTTTAAAAAATTTAATTAATAGCATATCAAATGGTTCAGGTCAATGAATAAAGTGATGTTACTCTCCTTTAATAAATGCTTACATTTTTTTATAAAGTGTGCATTAAATTGTCATGAGTAAATTATAAAAATATGATTAGTATCACTAATAAAACTCTCTTTTATTATTGTTACTAGTTTCCTAGTAAATCATTTTTATGTTTTATCTGAACCATTGCTGGCTCATATTGCGCTTCCTGTCATCAAACAAGAAGCAATATTAATCTATTTAAATGTTTAAATTTCTTGAAAAATAGTGTAGCTTCTTCACTTCATTAGGGGCTTTTCAAAGTGGGTTATGACTGTAACTTGGAAGATTTAATACAATTAGTTGATCAGAAAACTTTCCCAAAACTTTTCTCTCTTGTTGCAAAAAACTTTTGCAATATATTTGACTCAAGTCTAGGTAAGTTTGATAATATCATCAAGGAGATTAGTGTGCACCCAATGTTGGGTAGCAGTTGGGCGAGCAAAGTCAAGGGCACAGGTGCAGGCCCCACACCAACCAAGTTTTGTAAACGCCCCAGTGAAACTGGAAGCCTAGATAAAATTAGTAGTAAAAATCAGCGGTTACATTTCCCCATAAATTTTGGCCTGTGAAGCACGCTGCAACCAGTTCATCAATACACCACACTCCCAACCACTGTCATCAGTGGATCACGGAGTGTGATTCTTCCTGTATATACACCAAATTGTACTTTGGGAGAAGTTTTTGGAGATGTACACACACATTTCCTGAACGCAGTGTATGCCGCACCGCACTCCATGCCTTGCAGTTGGCCTGATATTTGGTTAGTTACAAAAGTTCAGTGGACAAAGCCACAAAAAGTGCGGGTGGTGGTGGACCTCCTGGATGGTCAATGTGTAGTTGACATGAAGTGCACTCGGCGGACTAAATCCAACCAAATTTATGTTACTTTCAACTTTCTATCTTCAACAATTATGCGCACCATTCTGGAGCACCCTCTGAAGGCTAGGCTCACTGAATATGGGGAAATCCAATCCTATAAGATGCAGTGCTTTACGCTCATGCCAGACTTGTGCACAGGCAAAGTTATTGCTGTTCTCACCCTATACACTGGGGTAGCGGAGGATTTGACCTAAATCCCCCACACCACTTTTGTGGAAATTGATGGGCAAGAATTCCACCCATTCTGGGTCACTGTGGATACCGCGCCTCCTGTCTGCACCTTCTGTAACGCTTTTGGCCACAAGGCCCATACCTGCCCCGCCAAGGAGGGCATTACTCAAACTGAAACCATCCCAGATGCAATGTGCGGTGCAGACGTCCACTATGAACTGGCTATAGACATCAACGCATCCTTCCCATGGGGCGCGCCTGGGTGCTACATTCAAGTGAAACCTGTGTCCACACAGGAGCGTAAGAAGGCCAAGCAGGCCCACAGAGTGGCGGCCAAGGCAGTGGCCACATCTGCGTTTGGGATCCCACCTGCCCAGCTCCAGGAGGACATCAAGTCATTCTTTGCAGAAGCAGCTCACAAATCCCTCAACCAATCGGATTGGGCCACCCAAGCTGATGACCTGATGGGTGAGCTGGATTCACCCACCCAATGTCACCAAGCCTTGATAGAACCTGAGTTCCCGCCAATCTACCTTCCAAAACTTTGTCAACAGGTGATGGTGCACCACAAGTGCACACCACACAAAAAACAAAAATATCCAAGGGGATAATAACCAGAAGGCAAAATCCAATGTCAACCCCACCGCAAAGACTACCAATAATGAACCGTACTCCATTGCACAGAATACCTGCACTGCCATACAGCGACGTGCTGAAAAAGAGAAGGCTGAAGGGCACAGGTGCCCTTCCCCTTGCACCTAAGGTGCAATGGGGGAAGCCTTTACTATAGGGATGTTGAACATCGCTGGACTCAAGGCCACACCATGTTGGGCTAGGAAACTGTTTTTTAAAAAAAATAATTTACCTGTGGACATCCTGGCCATTCAGGAAGCCCACTGTCTGTGCGGTGCAGAAAACACATGGGCAACCATGCTCCTCCCTTCCCTTTCCTTTTGGTCACCGCACTGTGAGGTGCTTGTTTGAGTGACCCATAATTTAATTTTACTTTTTCATCATCATACCTTGACAGCTGTGTCCTTGTTGTATCCATTTTGTGGGATGATAAAGTGCACGCTGTCATTAACATTTACACCCCAACCTGTGCATGATCTTGTCAGGAATTCTTCTCAGCCATTAATTCCCCTCCGCTTTTTACCCTGACCTGTTTGTTGTTGGCGACATGAACTGATGGACCAACCCAGCCACTGACCACTGGCCCTCAGCGCCTACACCCCGCAGGGAATGTAGAACTTCATGTTCTAAAAGCCACTTTGGAGTTGTTTGATTGCCGCCTCATGCACCGCTACTCCCTAACATGTCATGTCCTCATGTGCACAACGGCCAGCTGAGTTCTATGCCCCACATCGACCTTATTAATGCACCATTGAAATATCATTCCCAATTTACCCACTTTACAATGACGAAACTTGATTTATCCGACCACAGGATGGTATCAGTTTCCTTCTCATTGTCACATCCAGCGGCACAGGCGCTAAAGTGGTGCAAACTCTGCCCATCTGAGATCATGTCTCCCAGGTTTTCCTCGTGGATGGACACTGAGACCTCAGCTCCAGAATTTACCACAATATTATGTGTAGACCCAATTTCCACCTGGTCAACCTTCAAAGCGAACACCATCTGCCAGGCATGCCACATCTCATCACGTCACTCTTGGGCTGCCTTAGCAGTCATTTTGCGCACGCTGGCAGAAGTGAACCACCTGTAATCCAACGTCCCAGCAGCAGGCTACAGACCAGTTTGGGTTATAAGTGGGAAGAAGTGTTTACTTTCCTCAATGCACTGGTAAGGCAATACAAGCATCAGGTTTGTGTTCAGTATAAAGCAAAGCATATAACAGCAGGTGACATATGCTCCGCTTACCTTTTTCAAAAATTATTTGCACTGCACCAGAGCTTGGCCTGCACACAGGTGAGAAGGTCAGACCACTCCATATCAGATACTCCAGCTAAAGTGGCAATTGAAGTACAAAATTATTGCTCTTAATTGTATCACTCCAATCCAGTTCAGCTGTCCAGAGTAGACAATTTTCTAGAAAGTGCACATACCCACATCATTTCCCTGTTATCTGGAGTTAATGAATTTAATTTCTTACGACAAACTCTGGTCTGCCATTTGCGGTGCACTGTACAGGAAACGCCCAGGCCCAAACAGGGTTCCTTATAAGTTCTATAAGAAATAATTCAAATATTTTACCTCCTTTCTGCTTGCCTCAATGAACTAATGCTTATGGAAATGCGCCTCCCCCTGGAGGACAAGAGGCCTTCACAATAACGTTGTACAAGAAAGGGGATAAGCTGGACTTGGCTAACTGGCGCCTCATATCACTTACTAACATGGATACTAAACTTTTTTACCAAAATCATGGCAAACTGTATAGGGGTAGTTGCCTCTGCTCTCATTTCCCCTGAGCAATTTGGTTTCATTCCCAAACGGTCTATTTGGGACAACATACACCCCGTAGCCAACGTCTGCAAATCCACGGTTTCTGGAGCACTTGTTTTTTAGACCAGCAGAAGGCCTATGATAGAGTCAACTTGGATTAACTCAGAGCCTGCCTCTACAAGTTCCACCTCCCCTATCGTTTCATTAATTTTGTGATGTTGCTCACGGAATCTGCCACAATGACTGTGCGTGTCCCTGGCTTCCTCACGGATGTAGTTCGCCCTCAAAGGGGCCTACGCCAAGGGGACCCTCTAAGCCCACTCTTGTATAACTTCAGCCTTAACCCGCTTCTTTGCAATCTAAATGCCAGCCTTACTGGTGTCCATGTGCAAGGCCAAGCACTAGTTAAGATGCTGGCGTTTGCTGATGATTGTGTGGTTGGTTTGTCTAACAATCATGATGCATGCGTGCTTGAAGCTACTATCCAGGTTTACTCCAGGGTAAGTAACGCTGAACTTAACGCCTCCAAAACCAAAATTGTTATCCTTGGTCAGTACCAAGCCTGCTGGTCCCCAGCGCCCCATTTTCTACCTGCAATAACAACTTGCTCACAGGATCGCTTGCCCTGCCCTCCCCACGCCTCCCCGCTTGTGTTCCCCTTTGTGCTAAGCCCCACCGCTATCCCAGTCCGCCATTTGGGGGTGTGGCTGGAGGCGGGAGGGTATGCCTCTACAGTGATGGAGCATCATACCCTATACACGTTACAAAATGCATAGCTTCCCTCAAAGCCCGCCAGACCTCCCTTATGGGCAGGGTAGTGCTAGCCAACTCTATGCTTCTCTCTAAAGTATGGTTTGGGGCTCACGCCATCTCTTTTTCCCATTGTTTCTTCAAGTCATTTTACGCCCTTCTGCAAGGGTGGCTTTGGTTAAGCCGCCCACCGCCAGTGCGCCTGGATGTCATGTTTGGCCCTTGCCATAGTGGTGGCATGGGCCTGCTCAACTATGAATTCCACACCGCCAAAATACTTGGCACCTGGATCGCTGCAGTCACCAACCCAATGGTCTCAGCCCATCACTGGTCCCGTGCGGCCAGCTCAAAATTTTCCTGCGCCCTGGGCCTCACAATCCTACCCACCCCCATTCTCTGTTGAATAACTTACCTCACACCATTCTGCTTTGGGCCCACTTGGGACGTCGCCCCACTCCAAAAGAATTCTCATCTCCATGCGGAGCGCTGAGTGGAGAGTTCACATCAGTGGGCACACCGCCCAGAGGGGGCGCCCTACTCCTCGTTTCACCCAGAAAATACAAGGACAACCCATTCTGAACGGAGCGATACCTATGAGGTCCCCTATCATAGCCAGGTTGGACTACCTGGACATGTTAGACATCCCCTACTCCCTCAATACCCAGAAAGCTATTTGGAAGTACGCTCACCACCCTCTTCTGCAGCTGCGTATTTGTTCCCATGTGTGGCACTGCTTGAGATGGGTATACCATACTGCCGAGCACTCTAAAGCTTTGCACTCATCTTGTGTTGTGTGTGGCCAGTATGGAACTTTGGTTCACCGCCTGGAAGAATGCCCTCCCTTGAAAGCGATATGGCGTGAGGTTCAGCGTCTCTTTCGCCAGGATCAGACACAGCCCTTCAGCCTATCTAAGGACATCTTCGCTTTGTTCTTGGTTTCCCCTATACCACCTTCCCTCCGTGCCTTAGTGGTTGCAATAGCTATGTGGACTATCCACACGGTTGTCTTGGATGCTATCTCAGGCTCTACTCGCACTCTCTAGGAAACTGTACGCCAGTTCCAGTCGCACCTTGTGGACCACTTTCAAGCTTGGATTTTTGGGTACCTACCATCATGTCGTTGCCAGTTGGTCTCATACTGGTTTCCAGTTTGGTACATCACTTTAGACCCCTTCCTACATATGTGCTCAATAGTGGCGCAAGCCCCTAAACATGTTACCCCCTTCCATTTCTTGGCGTTCCCGCTGGCAACAGGAGATAGCATTTGCTTCTCTGGGGTGCCCTCCTCTTGCTGATGTCTGTTTTGTTAGTTTACTTATCAGAAGTGTCCAACCCATGGTCAGCCTTCCCCAAATAAAGTTTTTAAATTTAAAAAACTTTCCCTTTGTTTGCTTCAACAGGATTCTATAGTGATGTGAAAATATATATATTATCTTCCAAAAAGAGGTCAGAGTAAAAAACCTATCTTCTAAATGGTACATTAATGATATTTTTTGTTTTAACTAACAGTTTGAGCCTAAAATTGCAAAAGACAGAAGATTAATTGGTCAGAAAGGAACTAATGGACCAATATAACTCCTTTCCCATGAGGTACTTACTTTTTCAGAGAAATTGTATCAACTAGTGGGATTATTAGAAGCCCTCAGTTCTTATCCAAAAATTTATAAATAGTTCTACTGCTATGTTTACGATTCCAATTGTTTAGCTCATCATGTTACTGTGCTTTAACAGAACTTTATTGAAATTTGTGAAGAGCTTATACCAGCTTGCATGGCTTTAGCCCTTATCATTAGACTATTGTAATTGTTCTGTATGTGTGTAAAATACATTTTCTTTACTTGGCTCCTGCTACCTTATTGGTTCTTGTTGTGCTTTTGTTAAATTCTCTTTTCTCACTAAAAACAATAGTTTAAACTTTGGCATATTATGGATGTTCTAGGCGCTGTAAAGACCTGTGCCTTGATCTAAACTCAAGTAGATGATATGTCATATATGGCAGACTAAGTGTCTAGTAAGCCTTTACTAGTGCTAGCTAGAAAGTCCATAGGTGCGTTCATGATAGCCAGGTGGCTTTGCTGCTGCTAAGGTTTCATTTAGCTGCTTTTTCATGACTTTCCACTTCTATTTCCTCTCTCTCTTTAGTCTTCTTGTCCCTTTCCTTAGTCTTCTTCATTTTTGCTTCCTTATGTTGTAAAATAAAGATTTTCTGTACAGTTATACTAGGTTCATCTCCCCACTAGTGAGACATAATTGCGTTAATAATCTGAGGTCTGTTAAAGAGCTTTCAGCTCAACGTATTTATGGTCTTCTCAAGTTACAGGGCAAGCGTTGTTCAAATTAAGAACCTTTTAAATTTTATTCAAGGTGGGCTGACCTGGGGATGATACTGCACCAATTAGGGAAGTGAAGAAAATAGGAAAGGAGGATAAAACCCAGAAAACCTCCATGCGTGGCGTATGATAGGCCAGGAACTCCATGGACCGCCTTTGCTATTTGCTATCTCGGTTTGGGGCATTGGCACGCAAAACCAACACAGTCAAAATCGTCCCCTACCCAAAGTCCATTACCGGGATTGAACTCAGGAGGCAGTGGTAGAGGGTCCATACTCTACCACTGGGGTATCCTCCCTCAAATCAAGAACCTTTTAGCTTTATAGAAGTGATATATTTCCTGGTTTTGAGCGCTAAATCAAGTCTAATAAAAGCATGACCAAGGTCTTTAATTGAAACCCCCTTAGGTCAATAAGAATCTGTCCAAGGTCATTGGTAGGAATTTTCGTGGCCCTGCCTATCAAGCAAAAAGCTCTAGACAATCAAAAGTATAAACCCACATAAAGCTTTTAAAGAAACATTTAAGACCATTAATTATGAGGTAATTAAATTTTTAATTTTTAAATTTTAAATTTTTATTCGAGGTGGGCCGACCTGAGGATGATACCCCACCAATGAGGGGAAGTGAAGAAAATGGGAAAGGAGGATAAAACCTGGAAAACCTCCATGCGCGGCATATGATAGGCCAGGAACTCCATGGACCGCCTTTGCTATCTCAGTTCGGGGCATTGGTGTGCAACGCCAACACAATCATAATCATCCCCTACCCAAAGTTCACTACCAGGATCAAACTCGGGGAGGCAGTGGTAGAGAACCCTACTCTACCACTGGGGTATCCTCCCCTTTTTATGAGGTAATTAAGATTAGCTAATTTTTAGGTATGTCAAAACTAGTGCTACAGCATTATATTCTAACTATACAGGTTTGTTGCATCAATTAAATCAGTATTATGTTTGATTATAATACTGTGAAAAACATATATTTTAATTACTATGTAACAACTAGGTTTTTATCTTCAAGTAAAAAAAGCACACTGTAGTTTCCAAGTACTGACAATGGCTTGAGCTCGTGGTAAACATAAGGGGTTTGTCTTTTAGTTTAAGTCAAAGCTAACTTTGAAAAACAGATCCCTTCTTAAATGGCATGTTTTTTATTATAATATTAAATTCCCTGATTCACATTGGAGCAAATCAAATTATGACTTAGCACTTTACAAACTTAGGATAGTTGCATAATTTTACCTAAAGAATGAGAAACTTTTCTTATACCCATAGGATTTTTACTATACTTACAATAAGCGTATCATATGAGCAACTGGAGAATAATCAAAGAAAACAATAAAAACATATGATGTATTTACAGCGGTGCTGAGGCAAGGTAGTAAATATACTACCAAAAGTAAGTAATTTGATTGTTCACAGCTGTGGGCTCAAGAAAAATAAATACAAATCTGTAAATTGGAAACTGGTACTTTAAGGGTGGTTAGCCTGACAGGTAAAACTGCTTCCACCCTAGTACAGGTTTTGAGTTTTAGAACTGTACTGGCTAGAAAAATTCTCAGTGTGGTATATTTGTCCCAAAGTCAACCCACCTCAAATAGTTTTTAATAACTGGTACTTTGGGGTGGTGAAGGATTGATTATCTAATGGAACTGAAATAGTCCTTTGCTTTGGCAAAGTGGTTCAACAAAAATATATTAAATAAATCATAAATGTTGATACAGTTATATAGCTAAGAGCTAACTGAAGCCATAATATAGGGAACCTGACCAAAAAAAATGATAAAGTAATTCTATTCATTAATGCTGCCACTGGGACAACTGTTCAATCAAGGACTCTATCTAGTACTAATTAATATAATATTATGTAAATAAAAATTAATTTTTGTATCTAGTTGATCACTTAAATTACAACAGAATAATTGTAATTCAGATATAAAATAACTAATTCTCATTCTAAAGAACCTAATAAACAATTAGTACAAAAATTTGACCTATATAATCAGTAATTTTTAGAATGACTTAGTTTTCAAGGGTATGATACTAAAGACTATTAATTTTGTTTTAATTTATATAAATTTACTATTTTAAAATGAAAGAGTTTGCTATATTTAGTTGTTGATAACACTTTTATAACTGACGTGTCTTAAAAATATAATCCAGCCAGGTTACTTTTAAACAATTTGATATGGACAAAATTAGCAACTTTAGATCTTTGCATCAATGCATGAGCAAAGTTAGATTCTAAATTTTATTCAAGGTGGGTCAACCTGAGGATGACACCGCACTGATGAAGGGAAGTGAAGAAAATGGGAAAAGAGAATAAACCTAAAAACTTTCATTTGCAGTGTATGATAGGCCAGGAACTCCATTGACCGCTTTTGCTATTTTCTATCTCAGTTCAGGGCAATGGTGCGCAAAGCCAACACAGACATAATCATTCCCTACCCATAGTTCATCCACCAGGATAAAACTTGGGAAGGAAGTTCTAGAGGGTCCATATTCTACCACTGGGGTATCCTCCCCTTTGCATATATGAATTTAATTACTATAAACTTTGACACTACATATGTTTGTTCTTCCCTAATTTGGTCCATTTTATCTGTTTTTTTTGTTTTCAATAATATGATATATGTAATGGATTGCTTGACTGTTTTTTTAATTTTTTTCACTTTTGGCTTGCTTGGTTTTATAGAACTCATAACAAGGACCTCCTGTTAAACTTTTCTCTTAATTCACCTTTAGAAAACTTAATCATATATTAAATTTCTCTTTTCTAGTTTTGTAAGGATTGGCTTAGTATTCATAAACTCTCCTTTGGTGGAAGTTGCTACTTTTTAGTCTTACCTTAACTTAATAGTTTAATACTAATATAAAACTTTGGCTGATGGTGCTGAAATTCCTTTTTTCATATAAATCCCAATTGAGTTCAGTACGTGTCACTTGTCCCACCACGCATATTCCACCAGACTTAAACTTTAATATTAAGCTATACCATATGCTGTTTTTAAAATATACTTTGATACATAAGAATAGAATTCTAACTACTCACTGCTTAATATGCTCTTCTATGTGACTTACAAAGAGGCTACTTATGGTTACTTGCGTTATGTGATACAACAAAACCCTTTATAAAGTTAATTTCTTTTTTAGAGCACATTTACATCAGATTACCCTCCATTTCTAATCATAAGGACTACGCATTTTTCTACTACATTCATTGTAACTGCCACTTGCCAAAACTTTAGTTATATTATAGGAGAATGATTGCAGCTAAGACTAATTGAACTGCTAGTGATAGTCCTCTTAAGTTTTTAATTGATAATAGGTTCTCTACTTGTCTGGATTAACTTTGACTAATTTGGCTGCTATCTGTTTGGTCATGTTGTATCCTATCTCAAGGCAACCTTTCGTCTGCCTCAAGCTGTAAAAGTTTCTAGAATCATGAAGCTATTTCTTTTTGACGCAGTTGACATCCTAAAAAGATTAAATTTATTTGAAGTACGCCAACCAGAGTATGGACATTACCAAAGCTCAAGAGCTAAAAAACGAATGAACAGACCTACCCAAACATAATGATTGACCGCCCAAAAAGAGCAGGTGAAACATAACCAAACAGTAATACAACCAACCAGGCAAAACAGCGACATTTTACTCAACCTACCATGGCAGAGGGGGAAGGGAGATTGAATGTGCTCATCCTCAGTATCAGATACCTCCTCATATGTAAGAGTGTGGGCCAAGGCGGAGACCAATGGTGTGGTGATCAGCGACATGGGGAACGAGTTGGCTGATGGTCAGCAGGTCATCAAAATTACCTGCATCTAAAATTGCACCTAAATATTTGAAAAACAGTTTTCTGCATAAGGGGGATTGAAGGAAGCTGGGATAATAAAAAGCCATGGTGGCGTAGGTGGTTTTTTTCTTGGCCTGCAAAGTGATAGCAACTTTCTGAATGGCGGCATTTGCTTGTTTGTGGAGGTTTAGGATGTCACATTTTCCCTTTGGGGCTATGGTCAGAGCAATAATGGGAGGAAGAAGACCCTTGGCAAGTATTGCTACTGATGAGTTGGTTATCTCACGGATTTCAGTGTTATCTGGGATTTCAGCTGCAGCAACAGCGATCTGGAGGTCAGAGCAGAACACAGAGGCTTTTGGTCAGGGGATATAAAAACATCAAGGGATCTGAATGTGGTAATGTACCTTTATAAATTCATCAATTTGGATATACAAGTCTTCATTACATTGCCCATTTCATCGATTTCATCCAATGAAGTCCATGGATTCAAGTCATAATGGCAATTTAGAGCTAATGAATAGTTGGGCTGTGGCTGGTAATTGTAGAATAACGTGGGAACGAACTTTTTCCAAGCCAAAACCTGATTGGTTGAGGCATAGGTGGCACTGGACTGAAGAGGGGGCTTATTGGCAGTTGCCAGCACCGTAGTGGCATCAGGCTTTGGGGAAGGGAGGGGAAGGATTGTACCCCAAACAGGAAAGGCAATTGGATGTGTGGCCACTTGGGGCCATATGGAGACAACGCAGGTCCAGCAGAAGCATCAAGGGAGGGAAATTTACGCTTTGAGTGATCCAACTTAAAGAAGGATGGGCAGTTGGTCCGCCCGCCCTCAACATGGGCTCATAATGGGTGGTCAGTGAAAGAGGGAATGATGGCGTGGGGGAATTGACAAAGCAATTTTATTAAGAATTGGGCTACTTGTGGCAAATGCCCGAGGCCCAGCAAGGCGAGTGGCCCCATTGGGGACCACAAACTGAAGGATGGTATTGGAGCCATATGCTTTCAACCCTTTCACCAACTCCTGATGGAGCACCGCAGGGGGAAGGTGAGTAGGCAACCCTGCAAACTAAACCACCATAGTGGTGTCAGTGGGGAGCTGGGTGCACGTTGTGGGGATAGGGGTGCCCTGGAAAACTAGGGGAATGGTGGCCATAGTGGCGGCGTCAGATTCACAAGTAAGTCCTAGATCAAATTACCCCTTATAGGGGCAGAAATCAATAAATCTGGCTGGCAACATCACCTGGGTTAAGTTAATAATAGCTTTCTCTGCATATGGGAATAATTTTCCATATTTGATCCAAAGGCCAAAATGCAGCTGGGATCAGGGGAGAATAAGTGGGATGCGAGGCCTGCCTGGTCACATGCCAGGCGGATGGCAATATCCTTGGGCGGAATGAACCAACCCAATGAATTAGTGGGACTGAATGAGTTAGTCTGAGCGCATTTTCCACTGGATGGAAAACGCTGGGTGGGGTTTTGCTGCTTCACCACATGAGAGCATCTGGTGGAGAATCCAATGTCATTGGGGAGCAAACAGGGGAGGTCAGTTTAGGCTAGTTAGGTTCTTTTTACTTTATTTAATTAGTATCGCTTGAAAGTTACTCTGAGCAGAAAGAAAGTCAATTTTTTCCATCTTAAAAAGATCGAGTATATATTAGATAAGTTCCTCTAGAGTCACTAGCCTATATTATTTAAGTCAATGAAATTATCGCCATCTTAGACTTATATTACATGGCTCGTGATAATTCCTCATTCCTTCCATAGTTAATTATTGAAACCCATCAGTGATCTCATTTGTAGTGAGGACTTTAAGCTTTTTATTTTTAGTTAAAGGACAATTTATCATCTTCCCTGTACCTTTGCTCTATAATATATCCCTCGCTTTTGGCCCAAATAGTAGAGGGATAGCATAGTTCTCTTTTTTATTCTGATAAGCACATCTATCTGGTATAAAAAATTTCTGTCGCCGCTTTTAAATACACTTTTCCTTCCAATTCAGTATAGAATTAAAACATCTGAAGTAGCTCTTCACAATTGTACTAAAGCCCTATAGCTATCTTCCCTATTCAGCAATAGATGATGCCCATGAAAATTTAAAGAAGAAGCTTTTAACTACTGACCTTACATAGTGCGTAAATGTTTTTGTGCGTTATGATCATCAATAAGGATCTTCTTCTTTATTGAACCTGAGAAATAAAGCTGTATAATCCCTTTTAATCTCACAGTCAGCTCCAGGGAACAACTAGGTTCATTCGTTTGAGTTCCTCAACAATCTCTCTCATTTCTTCTCCACAGAGCTTGTGACTATCTTGACTTACTTTATTTTTTGGGAGATAAACTTTTATCTGCTATATTCATGATTATCAGGATTTCATCCCTAGTAAGGTCAGCCTAGTTTAGGGTTGATCCTTCCATTGAACTTTGACGGTTAAGTCGCCTTGTAAGGTTATGTTTCTAGTGTTATATATGTGGGTGATGCTGCAAGGTTTCATATCAAGTACACCTCTTTCAGCTTTGTGCATGCCAAGTGGAGAACTTTCCGCTTTGGGACAAAGTAATCTAACTAGGATTTATTGGGGAAACATTTTTCAGCTATTATCATTTTTATCTAGATGAAATTATATGCTAATGGTCAAAGTCAAGCCAAAATTTTCATCTATATTTTCCCATAATGTGAGTCCAACCAACTGTCTCTGCACTGCCACAACAAACAAATACTATCATACCATATCTCATTTCTCTCGCTATTTTTATATTTTTGTTTTATGGACACAATATCTAAGTGTTAATTTTGAGAAAATGAAGCATAGCCATTTTCCCATCTGTGTGTTTACCCTAGAGTTCAACTCTGTCTATTTGAGGGTGGGTGTGGGTATCCCCAGGGTGTGGGCATCCTTGGTGAAGTCAGCTCTTCTACCTTTGCTTACTAAATTTGGGCGGCCAACTGATGCCGTGGGTTTCTGTTGAGCACAGATTAGACACCATGCGACGTTCTAAAGGGGCTTAGAAAAGTCTCTGAGTAAAATTTCTTATGATACTACTTGCTATAGCATCAATTGCTGGTTTAACTTCTCATTGCCCTGCTGGAGATAATATAGTCGACACTCTTATACACAACTTCAGTAATTTGGCCTATGGCAAAAGACACAATGAAATCCTTATAAAACCTTTTACCAGGGCGTATCAGCAACCAAGGTATCCTTCCTCATGAGTGTTCTTATTCTAAATCTCACACTGGTTACTGTAATCTCTTCATTTACCCTAATGTAAGTGGAAACTAAGAATAAACTTGAGAATCTGGGGTAAAATGCTCATTTAATAAAATAAAATCAAAATTATATACTTCCAGCTTAGTTCAAGATATAATCTCTAAGTTTTGTTATAAACTGGAAATACAGGTTTTTGACTTCCATTTTTGTAGCTTGATGGTGCTGTGTCAATGAAGCCTGACTTTCAATACTTGAAGCAGTCTAAAACTTATGACAAGTAGCTATATTATCTTTTAGGCGTGCCAAGTCACATTTAGGTCCCATCAGCTAGAGTATCCATCTGATGGTAAGTATGGCGAAAGAGTATTATTGAAGTCAAATAACAAAAGGAGGCATAGAAATAATGGTGTCACTTTTTTATTTTATCAAATAGGGGTTATACTTTACATTTAACAATATAAACCTTATATGGAAAAGTAATAAAATTAATAAAGTGGTAAATCCAGAGGTGAGGCTCTTTGTCAGGCGATATATCCAGATTGTACAATGCCTTTGTAGCATATTTTAATAGGGCTAAAAAGTGCATTGATTGTACTAAAATAAATGAGACTTTGTACCACTTGGGTCATTTGTTAGTATGTTATTGAACTTAGCACTTTTGTGGGTTCATCTTAATTTACTGCTTTGTTTGCCATCTAGTGTAATGGTCACCTGACGTTTTGATGATCCTTCATTTTGATTAGGCAGGATTTCATCACAGGGTGTATTGGGCTCAAATTTGTAAAATGGAATTTACCTAGTATCAAATTGAGCCTTACCATCAATTTTTCTGTATTTAATCAATTGAGCTTCTTTGACCTTCTTTTTGGGTATAGTCATCAATTATCTTGAGAGTCAATTTCTCAATATTATTACCTCCATGTCTAATATCTGGATATCTGACATCGCCCCCTATAATAGTATTTGAAGGGGATTACTGATGTAAGAATCAGATATGTACTCAATTTATAGTACTCCAGCTTCTAAAGACTTGATTGATTATTAATCTCCACGTTTGTAGATTATAGCATTGGGTTATCCCATATGGAATCTATTTTTCCTCCTTGGGGCACTATACAATTGTGATGTTACAAGACTAAATCTGTAATCCAAAATAGGGTAAAATTTGGTGGGTTTCGTTTGCTGCTTAGCCTTCTCTTGTAACTGTTTAGCTAGTTTTGTCATTGCCTCTTTTTAAACTTGTATGATCTTCTGACCTAATATTCTTAGCGCTTTTTCAGGCTCTTTGGTATTAATACTGGAAAATTCACGGGCTAGTAGATCTGGGATGCTAGGTTCTCTTCCATATAAGGCCTTGAAGGGTGACATCTTGATGGTATAATGGAAACTTATTCTATAATCCATCAACTCAGTGTGAAAATTTTGGTCCAATTCTAATAGATTAATAGTGGCCATCTTGCGTATAACAAAACTAGAATTCCATTTGCTTTTCTACATTACCATCAGCTAATGGGTTGTAGAATGCTTAAATAGTTGTTGAGCTCCCATGATTGTACCTAATAATATTATAACTCTTGAGGTAAAGTCTTCCCATTATTGCATAGCAGTACCTGCGGGAAACTGTGCCTAGTAGTATATTTTGATATAAAAAGTTAGCATAGCATTGGAGGTCTTCAAGGGAATGTAAAGCTTTGACCAGTTTATGAAATGATGATTAATACAAGGATGTATCGATTTCCACCTTTAATTCAGGCAGTGGACCTATAACATCTAAAAAAATGGTATGAAAAGGCTGCTGAGGAGTCATTGTTTAAAACTTGTACTTGGCCTTATGAAAAATCTGTTTTTTACAAGTTATGCAAGCGTCTAAGACTTCCACTACAGAGTCCAGTATTCCTTCACAATAATACAGGTCCTTGAACCATTTGTAATTTTTCTGGCTCCTCCATGTCCTAAGGTATTGTAAGCTTCCATTAAAGCTGATACCCATATCAAAGGTCATAAGTAAGGTAGCCATTAAGTTCCATCTTTCCTATATAATAATCCGTTGATAACTTCCATATTTTGAGCATGTTGTTTTAACATTTTTTGAACTGGTATATCTTCATCTTTAAGAGTCTGACTTCATGAGTAGGTAATATAACCGTTCAGCTTTGCTATGATCTATATATAGTAGGGCAATCTGGTCAGTTCATCTACGTTCATATGTTTCATTTCATCTCAATTGTATAACTTTTGTTTCATAGGGCTGAAGTTTGAGAGCCCAATGGGCTAATCTTCCTGTCGTATCTATGATGTTTTGTAGCCACTTTAAAGAAGTGTGATCTGTATCAAATTTAAAGTTCATACCATGCAAGAAAGGCCAGAAATGTTTACCTCAAGAAGAACAGCTAAGCACTCTTCTCTGTAAAACTTTAATTTCGCTCATCTTATTAAAGAAATTTGCTGTAGTAGGACAATGGGTGGTCAATGCCTTCCTCAACTTTTTGTAAGAAAGTGGCTCCTACGGCTAAGTCAGAGGCGTCTGTAAACAGGATGAATGGCTTTTCATATTCCAGATGTCATAGTATCAGTCTTCTCTTAAAAAACCTTCAGGGCCTCAAATGCAGTTCTTTGCTCTACTTTTTACAAAAAAAGGGTGTTTTTGGCAAGCAAATGGATTAGAGGTATAGCAAGAAGAGCATAATTAGGGATAGATGGATGTTGATATCCCATTTTTAAATACCTTTATATCTCATATGATCTTCAGCTCAGACATATTGAAGGTAGCTTTACCCTTATCAAACAAGGATATAATTCCTTCCCAAGATATGTGTGTCCTAAAAATTCTATTTCCTGCTAAAAAAGAGGTAAATTTTTCAGAATTTAGATTGATATGATCTCTCATAGTCCTTAAAACTGACTTATGGTGGTATAGATAATTAGAAAAAGGTTTTTGATAACAGAGTTATGCCATCTATTTATACAATCACACAGCTTAATTTAAATCTTATATGATGTGACCCATCGCACATTGGAACAAGGCAGGAGCATTGCATAATCCTTAAAGAGCTGGGTAGGTTGAAATAATTCTTCTGTTCATATTAACATTCATTTTTCTTCGTCTCTAGTGACAAGTTCATCTGCCAATAGCCACTGGTGAGGTACATTGCGGAGAAGTAATTTGATCATGAGAGTCAGCCAGAGCATTATTTATCTCATAAAACTAGATAGCTATCCTTCTTAGTGAGGCTATTTAGCTTCCTCTAATCCATCACTATTCTGTTACCACAATTCTTTATATTGATAATTTGTGGGGATGACCATGGACTCTAGGAGGGCACAAAAAAGCCGTCATCCAATAGTTGTTTGAGCTCAGCCTTCATGTAATGCTCCTCTACCTTCAGCTTACTATATGGTTTTAATTATATTTGGGGTTGGATTTCCTGCGTCAATACTATGTATTCAGTCTTTCATATGACCATATTTTGACATCTGACATAGATAAAACATCTTATAAGTCTTCAAGTAGTCAATGAAATTTCTAAAGTTCCTCCTGAATTAACTTATTGGATATTTGGACTTAGAAAATGGAACAAATTTAATTTTTGGTGGGTAGGCCAAAATCAAGATAAGCACCAAAAAAATGTACCTTGTCAATCTTAATAATAGGACGTAACTGACCTTTCCAAATCTCTTGAATTTCATTGACTCAAATACCTTGATTGGTTAGGTTTCCAT
The DNA here is from genome assembly GCA_022478985.1 of Massospora cicadina. Lineage (NCBI taxonomy): Eukaryota > Fungi > Entomophthoromycota > Entomophthoromycetes > Entomophthorales > Entomophthoraceae > Massospora > Massospora cicadina. The sequence continues at coordinate 218,466 of JAKSZP010005336.1, forward strand.
ATAGTAGCTCAATAGGACACTGATAATCTTGGTCAAGGACTCCTGGTAACACTCTTGGTTCAAATATACTGACTCCATAAACATTAGTGATATGTAGCAAGCAGTTTGGGATATACTCAGGGTATGTATCTAAAAGCCACTTTTTGTTCTCCTGGTTTAAACTTTACCTCCTCTGTAGCATAGAATGGTATGCGTTCTGCAACATCTACTAAGTTTTAAAGCTTTTTATTTTTTTCCAGAGGAAGAATGTCACAAGGTAAAGCAGAAACAAGGTACTCGACCATACAGGAGTATTCCTTTTTCTGGAGTCATTATTATCTAATATAAGCAGAACTTCATAATTATGTATTGATAAACTGCCTTTTTCAAATTTATGACTACTTCATATTCAATCATATACTACTTTTAATAAGTATATTTACCCGATATTGTCTGGGGCAACTTCAGTAACTGAGAAAACTAACCTGCCAACAAAATTAGCAGCGAAGAATAAGTACTTATTACCTGTTGTTATTCAGCCAGCAGTGCTATACTCTTAAGTGTAGTCGAGTTTGGGATGAGCTTGATCTTCTAGATGAGATAAAAAAAATACAACATTGATAGGTGATCCTATATCCAAAATAGCTATAACTTGGACCTTCTGGATTACCCCTTTCACTTTGGTAATGGTCCCTCCAAACTTTGATGAAAAGGTAACACCTCTTTCAAGGCGGAACTTTGCATTGAGCTTTTGGCAGTCTCAATGTATTTGTTCTTTATCTCCAGTAGACTGTTCACATCTTGAGATGGGTAATATCAACAAGGCAAGGTATTGATCAGCATCGCTAGCTTTATCAAATTCTTGGACACCTGATAACCTGACTGAGGTAAGTGCCTTCTGTAACCTGGTCGTCATCAATAATTTTGGCGTTCAAGTGATCTGGAATGGCAAGCTCATAGTAGTATCTAAAAGATATCCTGTTTCCTCATAGCTTCCTTCATAGTCATCGCTAGAATTTTTCTCAATGCATGCAAGATGTACAATAATCAATTTTTTGCTTTCAGGTACTTTGGGTTGGTCAGCTTTAGAGGTACCTGATCCTATTCTGGCCGCCCTTTTCCCTGCTCAGCAAGGGTAGTGCTTTTCTTAAACATATCTTTGGTATAGTTGTTCTTCTTGCAGTTGTTGCACCTGAGATTTTCCTCCTTATTAGGCTTTGATTCCTTCAAGGCATACACTCTGGGTTTCATGAAAGCCTTTTGGAAGGTCTCTGGCTTGTGTATACTAACAACATTGAGAAGGGCTTCTATATGTTTAAGACTGAGTTGAAGCTTCGAATGACAGATGTGACGTGCATGTCTAGGCCAGGGTTACTATGAAACCAGCAACGATGGCAGCTATGGCATCTTCTAATGTAATTATCTTTGAGTTCATCATCATTTGGGCCACAGTTATAAAGCAATCCAAGAATTTGGCCAAAGTTTCATTTTGGAATAGTGCAATTCCCATTAAGGAATGTTTCTTTATAATACAGATTTTCTTGAAACTAGATTATTGATGAGCTTTCTTCATTTAACTCCAGGTGTTCAAGTCGTCCATATGAGGTACCATAACCTCACAATCCATATTGCTTAAATAAGTTATAATATGCTTAACCTTTAGATGATCAGTCACACCTTCCATCGTGGCTTCATATATGTAGAGGAAATATGTGAGACTCCTTTGCTAGGTAAAACTTATCCTTAAAGGTAGGTTTAAAAATAGTGGCCTCCAATCCTGTGATTATGTGTGCTCCAGAAGCTTCAGATTTAGTAATCTTGTTATGTGTGTCTGCAAGTCTAGGGGAGTGACACCTCTTCTTGGACCAGGCAGTTTTACCATTACCTAATAAAAAGGGTCCAAATAGGGTGGCTGTCCCTCTCTTCACACATGGTGCTCTCGCCCATGTGGTAAACAAGCTCTGTATAACAGCTATTCCTCTGAAGGTTCCTCCTCCTGTCCCCATGCTTGCCTCAGATGAATTAGTATGGTAAATTGAGGAAATTTGAGTGGAACTCATAGAAAACCGCCACCCTCATGAGCTGGAAGGACTTTATGAAGTTGATGGCACCAAGCCCTCAAGATTGAAGTCAAAATTCCATACACCCATGGCAATAAGGCATGACGGGCTCACACATTTGGTAGATACAGAATTAAGTGTCAAATCTTCAGTAACACTTGACAATGGCATCAGGTCATTAGAAATTATTGTCAGTTTGAAACTTGCTCCAAAATCTAAGGGGAAAAAGCCCAAAAGGCGCGTAGCTCATAGCCAGAAGGTGATAAGCAATGAATTTTTGGTCAAAATAGCTGATGGCATTGATCCATTAAATAATGAGGTTGCCAGCTCCAAACTCCCCTTGAAATCATCAGGGACAAAGCCCAACAGGCATTTACCTCCATTTAAAATTGTTGCCAATAGCTAAAAACCCCCATTCCAAAAATCTGAATTGTCAATACATGTTACCCAACTGGGCAAACAAACGCCCCAGCAACTGGGCATGGGCGGGTTGGCCATCCCAAACCCGTTTCTGACCTGTTGGGACCGCCCCTATGTGGGGTGGCCTTGGGAGATTCCTGTCACCTGTTGGGCCAGATTATGTTGCACTTACCATCATAAATGCAATGAAGCCTCAAGTCAAGATTTTGCAGTTGAACTGATAGCAACCTGGCCTGCCACTGGATTTCTTTTGATAGTGGTTCAGATTGAAGTTGTTTTCCCCATCCCTTGAAAATTTGCCAGGTTAGGTCAAAATTTGAGGGCCCCAATACTGTGCTTTATCAAGCTGCCCAAATCAAGAACTATTTAATTAGTTACATCTCACTGAGGAAATTGATGTTCAATTTCTTAAAATAACTTAACAATAAAATTTTTTTTCTCGTAACAATCACTTTAGTTACTATGATTTGATTCAAACAGCAAATTTGGATAATCGCACACAGGAAAGATGGGCGACTTTATCAATAAAAAAATACAACATGGGTTAGCGTCGCGGTGAGTGGTTCGCTTAACGGTGCAACTAAGGGCAAGAAACGCCCTGGAGGGGGACCAGGAACCCAATCTGTAAAGAAATTGCAAACTCAGACACCGTCTGGGTTTATGGTATTCACTATAAAGCACGTGCAATATATGTACATTCAGTTCAACCAACCCTTATCAAAGGTGGAACATGGGATCATACTCTTCCTTGGGGATGAGTCACTGACCCTGTGGGAGAAAACATGTGTGGCACAGCCCTCACTTTTCCCTCACGCGGTGTATATAGCCACCAACAACATGGGCCGCGGCTGGATCAATATTGGTTTCAAAACAGCTGATGAAGCCAATGCTGCAGCAAAAGTCTGTGTGAGAATTGCCCTCCCTGAGGGCAAAAAAATTGTGCGCACTGCATACACCAGATGGAACAAAGCGAAGAATTTGTTCATCTCTTTTGACTCGCTCCCCACCAACCTTCCTTGTAAGGTAATTGAGGAGGAGCTCTGCAAAGGTCTCATGGCCTATGGAGAAATTCAGCAATTCTAATTACAGTAATTTCTCCTGATGCCCAACCTGTGCATGGGCAAAGCTATCGCCATAATCAATCCCTTCCCAGAAGTGGAAGAAAACTTATCCAAAATTTCCCACATAGCAGAATTTCACTTCTAAGATGGGGGCCAGTCAGCTGCATTCTGAGTTACACCAGAACGTGCACTCCCCATTTGCAACCACTGTGGCTCACTGGGCCACAAGGAACACGTATGCCCTGTAAAAGAGGGCTTAATGGAAAATGTCTATTGTGAGGAAGCAATGGACAAAGATAATTAAACTTCGCTAAAATGACTGACGGTCATCACCCATTCCACTGGGGTGAAGATGGACTATACTCCATCGTGGACCCAGTTATAGGCAAACAACATAAAGTGGCACAAAGAGCCCGCAAGCGAGCAGCAGCCAAAGCGGTGGCACATGTGGAGTCCACCATTAACCCTGGACAAATTTGGGAGGATATTTCAGATATTCACCAAACCAACCAATCATAACAATATGCCCAGGTCGAAAATTTTCACAGTAATCTGACTGAGTAACAAAGCGACATCAATCATGCACATATTGAGGAACAATGCAACCACAATTTGGGTGAAAATGCGGTGCACAATTCACCAAAGTTGAACCTCACAATATAAAATCCAATCAACAATCCGCATCAAATCAACATGAGACCTATGCAGGAATAGTTGACGCAAATGCAAAAAACTGCAATTCCATTGAATCATTGGGTCAGATCAAGGGAACCAACAATGGCAGTGAAAGAGTTAGAGTACAGACGCGGAGCATGGCCAAAATGAGCCGTGGTGGGATAGAGCCAGAGGGCCCTCCCAACCGCTCCTGAGGCGCCACAGGCACCTCAGTGTCAATAGGAATGCTAAACATCGCAGGAGCCAGGGCTCATATGTCCCAAGCCAAAAAGCTGGAATTCCTGCAAAAACCTCTTGTAGACATCTTGGCCATTCAAGAAACCCACTTTCTACAAGGGGAAGAATAATCCTGGTCAACCAGGGTCGCACCATCACAATCGGTATGGACGTCTCACTGTGGGGTGATCATCCAAAACAACAAAAAATTTAAATTTACAAATTTGTCATCACACTTGCATGGTCGAGTCCTGGTAGCAACAATTACATGCCAAGGGGAAATATTTTTGATATCATGCATATATGTACCGTGCACTGCAACCAAGAGAAAACAAATTTTTAAAAACATTCTTACTCTCACCCTCCCACCAGATACCATTATGTTAGGGGATTTCAACTGCTTGGATAACCCTGATACAGACTGATGGCCTAATCCCAGGGGATACCCACCTGGACACATTAAATTTCAATCAATGAAGGCATCTCTTGGCTTACAGGATGCTCTTCCCCCCAGTTCATCACTCCTTCCCCACATGATGCAGCCCAACATATGTG